>CAJNDT010000468.1:125000-157727 GCA_905221615.1 Symbiodinium sp. CCMP2592
TTGACTGGCACGGGATCGCATCTTTCCGATTCCTTCATGCTGCGTCGCAGAATCTCTATCTCCAATCTGGGAGTTTCCGAAAATAGGGGACCCTAAGATAGTACCCTACATAGTAGGATCCTTATTGTAAGGACCCCAAAATAAGGCACCCCTAATTTCGGAAACCCCCATCTTGCTCGAGCCTAGCCACCCATTCTTCATGGGGCCCCCGCAAGCGCTTTGCACTTCTCCACCGCCGCCGGGGCGCCAACCTCGGGCACACCAAAGGGGCTACCTGCCTTTCCTTTGGTTAGCAGGGAATGGAAGAATGGTAGAAATAGCAGCTATAATTGTACCCCATTCCTCCATTCCCTACTTACCAAAGGTAAGTTAAGGGGCTACCTGCAGATCAGAAGATGCGTGGCTTGCTGGAAAAATATACTGAGATTTTGGAAATGTTCGGCGTTAGCGACCAGCTCTTGGGCATTCTATGCACGCAATTGTCGTATTGAAAAGTCACGAAATTTTCCAGATGGCTCGAACCACTTTGACCTATTGCTGTTCTGTCCATACATCGGAGGAAGATGAAGCAGCCTACCAGAACAAGCACAGCGACAATCATGCATATGTTTGATCCCGAAAGAGGCGCTGCCGTCAGTTTGCCTTCAGTCCTTACTCTAGATTTGGGAAAACTCACTGGCCCGACCAAGACAACTCCCTCGGGCGATATATAGGGTCCGCGCAATTTCAACGTTTGCTGGGTCATTCCGGTCGAGAACGCCAACTTTCACCACGCCGGTCTGAGATTTCAGGGCCTTGATGTTCCTGCAGCCACGAATAACAGACGCCAATGGCAAAACTCGGAGCATGAAGGCACTCAGGCCTTCCCTGCACGCCGAGCAAGTCTTTGACCTCAGCGACAGGCAGTAGCCCTTTGAAGATTATGAAGATTCAGCGTCAGTGCAGGAGGACCCGAGTCCTTCACCCGGCCAGCAGGTACTTGAACATGAGCCGTGATGTCGCCAGCACCTGCTTCCTCTCCTGCCACAACAAATCGCCGGCAAAGCTGAAATCCTTCTGCCGCACTGTCAAGAAAAGATAAATGCCTCCGGCCATTGCCATCCCGGGTATGCCAGGTGCCATAGCCTGACGTGAGCTGGGCTTACCTCTCGTAAATGCATGCGGCAGGGTCCCTCGCCGGTTGTGCGGCCAGAAGCCTGCCACGAAGGTGACATCCAGCAGCTGGAACGCAGACAACGCAAAGCATGTCAGTGGGCGAGGCAGCGATGTTCGCTCCGGCAGCTTGGGCCTGCAACAGGTACAACACGCAACTGTGAGAAGCCCTGGATACCTGGCCGCCAGGCCTGCATGAGGGCAGAGAGCGTCTTTGGTGCCGGTACAGCCACCGGCGCAGGCGCCGGTACGGGTGGCAAGGCAGCCGATGCTATGAGAGCCGGGACCACCACCGGACCAGGAGCAGCCTCGGCCTAACACTTGCAGGCTGCTCACTCATACATATCTGTATATATGTACATATAATATTTAATATGTAACACATAACATATAATAAATAATATAGGAGTATATATATATATATTATAGATAGATAGGATATTCAATCATCACCGAGTAGCTTGCCACGTGCCAGAACATGCGAACTGAGCATCCGACGGGTGGCTTGTCCCAACTCCTGTCGACAATCTTACTTGTTACGGGCACAAGCAATGTACCGGAAAACTCGATTCCAAAATCAAAACTTGGAATATCGTCCCACTTGAATATGCTCCTGGAAGCAGCCTGCTCGGACTTCGTCAAACCCTTGACCCAAAAAGCAACACAACAGCCCAAAACTAAACTTGCAGTAATCTTGGATCTCGAAGCATTCCAAGCCCCTCAACCCCACAGAATGCCAAGATGCATGTCCGTCCACGCGCACTTTAATCGCACATCATTTAGCTGCAACTCCACAACAAGCCAAAACGACTCTGCCTACTGAAAGCCCTCTCGATCCAGTAGAGAGACAGAGCCTGCCACTGCTGTCGAGTTTAGGGTTTAAAGTAACACCTTGCAGTACTTTTCCCAGTACTGTTACTCTTATGCTACTATAAATATTGGTATTCCTATTCCTGATACGAAATACTATGACCATATTACTCTAGGACTACGTATTACTACCTGTACTACTATTACTATTACGATTGCTATTTTTATTGCTGAATCCAAGAGGAATAGTAGTAGCAATAATTTCAGTAACAGTACTACTGCGACTACTACTACTACTACTACTACTACTACTACTACCACCACCACCACCACCACCACGACCACGACCACTGCCACTGCCACTACCACCACTACCACTACCACTGCCGCTGCCACTACCACTACCACTACCACTACCACCACCACTACTACTACTACTGCTGCTGCTACTACTACTACTACGACGACGACGACAATAACCTCCGGGTCCCGGCCTCTTGGCCTCCTCCGCCGCACGCTCAGCGGCCTCGCGACGAGCCTCCTGCCTCTGGCGCTCCTTTCAAAGTGCAACCCACAGGTTGAGGCTTAGGCGGTTTATGGTCTAAGGACATGTTTTTTCGGTTCTTTCCCTCCCGGTAACAGTCGGAAGACCACTGAGCGATTTTTAGGGCTTAGGGTTTAGCATAGGTTTTTGTTTCCAGCAGGACCGCCTCTTGGGTCTTTAACGTGCTTCAGGACTTTCAGCGTGGCTCTCACGGATGCATGTGGGTTCCGGGCTTGCAAGTTGGGATGTGTCTGTGCATCTCGACCTTTTTGGTGTCGGCGCGCTGGCTTTCTGGCAGGCTTGAGCACTGTAGGATTTGGGATGTCCACGGCTTGGGATGCGCTGGAAACCCAGAGACTCCAATATCCCTTATTTCAGGAATCCACCTTAAATTATAGTAGGATCCCGAATATGATTTAAGGTATATTCCTCACTTAAAGGATATTCGAGTCCCCTAAACCCTAAACCCTATAGAACCCTTTAAAGGAACCCTAAAAACTTCCTTAGTTAAGGGATATTGGAGTCTCTGGGAACAAGATGACCAAACCCTCCGCAGATGTGGAGCAGTGCAGAGCGTGGGAGACGACTTGAGAACGAGCACGGGGGTTTCCGAAAATTCGGGGTACCTTAGGGTTCCTTTAAAGGGTTACTATAAGGGTACTATAAGGGTGCCTTTCAAGGGCTCTATAAGGGTTTAGAGCTTCCGAAAATTAGGGAACCTTATTTTGGGGTCCTTGTAATAAGGATCCTATGATTTGGGGTACTGTATGGGTCCCCCATTTTTGGAAACGACATCAAAGCAGATCACTTTTGCGCCTCGAACTCCGCATTAAATACAATCCTGGCTGCCTTACAGTACCCATTGTTCCATAGGCACACACATTCCTCAGTCGATCTGTGGGGAACTACCGTTGTTGCGCTAAGCCCGAAACCAGTTAGTCTTTCACAGCGGGCGCCTCCTCTTCCATTTGCTCTTCGAGTTCGCGCCGCTCGCGCTCTTCCTCAATGCACGGCTTCACCAGCCCGCGAGAGTTGCTGTACTCAGCAGGTAGCTACAAAGCAGATTGGTAGAAGCCCATAAAGCATCTCAACCGGCACAACCGCCACGAATCTGCCCTCTCGGTACCTGCCCCGGAACTTGCCCGCAACGCATCCCCGAACTCGCCCCAGACCTGGGCCCGGACCTTATTTCGGCTGGAGACCCCAAAGCTGTCGCTCTAATGCTGCTGCCACTGCTACTGCCACCGCTGCTGCCACTGAAACAGCTACTGCGACTGCGAGGCATCGGTGATCGTTTTGACACACTGGCCATAGCCCGCTGAAGGTCTCAAGACCCACAGCTCATATAGCGCTGCAATGCAGACACATAGATAGTATAGTGAGTATAGTCCATATACATAGTCTGATATATACTGACATACTTACTTGCTTACGTACCGTCCAACTAGCAAGCATTGACAGCCTCCTCCAAGCGCCGCAGCCTCTCTCGTTCCTTTCGCTCGGCCTGTCAGGTGGCACAGTTTGAGGTTCTGGCGGCAACTCTTTTGGCATTTTCGGTTGTCCAGTCTCAAACGGAAAAAACTGGGCTGTCAACTGTTGGCTCTCAATCAAAACCAAACAGATATGCAACCCGCTCGTCCGAAAATCTCCTAGGAACGGAGGTTCGGGCTTGGGTTTGATGACGGCGCCTCAGCTCTAGCCTCGCGCTCACGCTTTTGGCGCTCACGTTCTTCCTGCTTCCTGGCATCGACGATGACTCCAAACCCAGGGGACCGGATTCCGCACGTCGAACGTATGCTCCTTTTCTACGAGGAGCCATGCTTGCGGTGAGAAGCAAGGATTATGGCCTTGAAAGACTGCGCAGTGTAAAGAGTTTGAGCACATCAAAGCTCCCCTGCACTGCGCCCAACGGATTCCCATCATGCTGGTCACGGCGTGACCGTCCTTGCATCGACGAATATGCCCAGAAAGAGTGCTTTGCTCTTCGCATAAATTCCAGGGACCGATGATTCTCGAGGTCCGTTAATGTTGAGCACCTGGATACTATTCTGCTGGAGCCACGCAAGGAATTTCTTCCGGGCTGCAGGGATGTCTGCTGCATCGGCTGATGTAAAGACCAGCTGTGGCTTTCCAAGTGCTTTGACAGCTTCCATTCCCAAGTTCGTACCATCCAGGACGTCTTTGGGTAGAATAGTCAGTGTACCTGGCAGGGCATGTCGACTATGACTACCGCGCATGGAATTCTCACATGTGCAGCTGGTGTAGATTCTGCGGTGAGAGAAGCATTTGAGGCCCAGGCAAGGAGATGACGACTATGAGAATACACATGCCATTTCGACTATACTTCTTTTGCGCAGTGCTAGTTGTCCTTGTCGCCGTTCCTACATACGGAGCTCAGTTTTAATTATTGATTGATCCTTCGCATTGCTACAGTGCAAAGGGCCGTGGTATATGTTGAGGGTTTTGCCGCTTTGCCTGCTGAAACCCCAAATCTCCAAGCCCCAGCGAACCCAACAATCCTACTAAATGCCATACCCTCCTTGTAGAACTAACCAAGCCTGAACTTTCCAGAGCATTCATCAGCGTGCGTCTCGCGAACTTGTCGGGATCGCTGCAAAGCCCCAGATCTTCGAAGAGGCCTACAGTAGAGGTCCAAGATGTGGGTCTCTCGTGCTTGCATCATCGCAGCTAAACCCTAAACCTAAACCCTGAACTCAACCAAACCCTATACCACTACTTTTGATTTGAACTGATGAAAGTACTCGAAGGCCCACAGTGAGCCTTTGTGAGCCTTCCACACATCCGGCGTCAGCGGTGTAAGATGCCACTCCTTGGCTGAGCTCAAGGTTAGGGACCTCCGTGAGGCACCGAACTAAGAGAGAGCACTAAACTTCAAAGACCCCCTTGCTAACTACACGCCGTCGGTTCGGCCAAGTCTGGGATTGGCCCGTTCTCGTCCGAGCCATCTTCTGGGCAGAAGCCTCCTGGCGGGTTAGTCTGCAAGAGTTTTCGCGGAGGCCGCCAAACTTGGCATGTGCTGAAGTCGTCTGAAAGCGAATTCGAGCTAACGCTCGTCCCACACCGGTCCTGTAGCAAGCCCCAACTCTCGTGCAGCAGTCAGGGCGGCCTGGTCCACCCCTGTCTGGCCGCCTGCGACCACTTTTTGAAGGCCCATGCCCGCTGCCTTCTCTGCATCCATGCAGAAGCTGAGGCCAAAGAATTTGGAGCTCAAAAGCAGCTGCAACTTCAAACTCTGCCACAGCGGATGACACATGAAGCGGGGATGCAGGCCCTACATCTACCAAAAGTCTACCACGGCTTGGTTGAGCCCGACAAGCTGAAGTTTCTGTGGATGGCCGAATGAACGGCACTACTGAATTTTGGGGAAAAGCAGCCAGCAGGACTCTTCCTCTTCCATCTTGGCCTGGCACAGTCTCTAGTCGTGAATATAGATCTGTCGGACAACTTTTGGATTCAAACCTTCACCGGGATGACCACACAATGCTCAAATTTCGGCAGCAGTGAATCCATCACCCAAGGTGGTGACGACTTCTTGTGCAGTGCAGAAGCCTTCCACTCTTCCATCTCCTCCACGGTCACATTCTTCGCTTGCGACTCCTCCTCGTCATCTGACTCCTCCTGGGGATCTCGGCCGTACAGTCATAGCACACATGGCTTGGAGACGTGCGAGAAATGCCAGAAACCCAAATCAAGACTATCACCACCACCCCCACGCAGCAGCAGCTGCTGCTGCTGCTGCAACAGCAACAACAAGCACGTGAGAACCACCACAATCACCGCAACCACAACCATAACCATCACAAGCCCAACCCCAAGCGCAGCTGCAACCACGACGACGACAACGACGACGACTAGGACAACGACGACCGCAGCCTCAGACTCAGCCCCAGTCTCAGACGCAGTCGCAGCTTAGTCGAATTCGCATCCACAGAAGCAGTAGGAGTTGGAGTAGGAGCAGGAGCAGTCGCAGAAGTTAGTTGTGGCAGCAGCAGCAGTAGTGGCAGTCGCAGTCGGTAGTAGGAGGTAGCGGGCGGGCAGCAGGTAGTATGTGGGCAGTAGGTTGTGGTAACAGTGGCAGTAGCAGCGCAATGATAGTGGTGGCGGTCGTCGTCGTCGTCGTCGTCGTGGTCGTCGCGGTCGTGGTGGTGGTGGTGGTGCTGCTGCTGCTGGTGGTGGTGGTGGTGGCGGCGGTGGTGGTGGTGGTCGTGATCGTGGTCGTGATCGTGGTCATGGTAATGGCACGGGCAGTGCCAGTGGTGGTAGTAGCAGCAGTAGTAAGAGTAGCAGCAGCGGCAGTAGTCGTCGTCGTCGTAGTCGTCGTCGTAGTCCTGCGACAGCAGCAAAACCAACAATGCCAAGCCAAGCTTTTCATCTTGGCGATGGAAGCCGGCGACAACGACGACGCAGACAAGGAGCATGATATTACGGTGAAGGTGGTGCAAAAACTATAATGAGGATGACGCAGTTGATCATGTCGACATTGCTGACGCCGACAGGGCTGCCGCGGAGGGTGATGGAATGGACATAATGCTATTGCTGATGCCGGTGAGGGTGAATATTGTTGATGGTGATGGTGACAACGATGATGCATAAGCATGCTGACAGCGGATGTGCCCGAATAGTACCATGTGGATGATGATGACAATGATGATGACAATGAAGACGATGACGATGATGAGGATGCGGATCAGGATAATGATGGCCATGATGCATCATCATCATCATCATCATCATCATCATCATGCTAATCCTGATGTTGACGAAGATGAAGATGACGGTAAATGTGACGCTGGTGATGATGAGGACGACGAACACGATGATAGCAATGCTAGTACCAGTGGCGGGAGCTGTCACTGTCTCAACGACAGTCAGAACAACAGCTACCAACCTCGACAGCAGCACGGAAACACCAAGGACAAAGAAAAATGATGGCTCTTGTAATTGCGACTGTTAAACTGTTACCATGAGAAGACCAGAAGGAATAACAACGAGAACATTCAGGTCAGCCTAAATGCCAGAGAGAGGAGGCCGCGATCAGATTCCCGAAGCCCCGACAAAACCCTTGGACAACAGGTCCTGCCACTTCTTCCGCTTTTTGCCACCGGGTCCATCCTGCTAAGATCGTGCACTTGTTCATGATCAGCTGATCAACCACGTCTGTAAAATTTCGGGATCAGCTGCCGCTATTCCAGGCAGGATACGCAACGTGTCGTACACATGTCATACATGTACAGGTCCTCTTGTGTGCGGATGCGTTTCTGTATGTATGTATGTATGTATGTATGATAGATAGATGTTCATATACAGTATATACATGTACAACAACATAACAGACATGCCTGCGTGTATGTGTGTACACGTCGAGGAAAATGCTTACATGAAAAAGCAGAAAAACAAACACAGGCCCAGGAGTTCAGGAGTGCACATACGCATATGCAGATGCGCGCATATACATATGTTTGTACTGATTTTTACACCTGTACGTACAAATAAACCTGCTTGCATCTACTTGAACAATTCTATCTATTTCCACATGGCCGCGACTTACACACCTCTGAGGTGACATGATATTGTAGAGTGAAATGTAACTAAGATGATACGGTAAAATCTCAACTCATAAGGCATCGTATAACCGTATAGCCGAATACTGGAGCGACGAAACTTCGGCTTCCAAGAACTGGCCTTCTGGTCTTCTCTCTTCCGGCCAAGCATGGCCTCGGCCACAAGCGCTTGCACCCCTACAACCCTAGATATCGTTGTTGTTAGTATTGTTGTTGCTTTGATTTTTCGATTATCAGTAACGTGGATATTATATCTACTATTACTATGATGTATCCCTGTTGTTGTCATCCCTGATTATCCCTATACAAGCCTTACGAGCATGTAGAATCCTCGACAGAGTTCCTCCCATGCAAAGAAGCCTCTGCCATGCTCTGAAAGTGAGCTGAGTTGCGACTTCGCATGGCGTGGGCTCTCCTCCCTGAGAGAAGCGTCAGCCCTCCATGCTGGAGTATGGGGTTTAAGCGCCACGGCTGGAAAATCGGGTGGGGCTGAGAGAGATATCAGAAGTATCGAGTCTACAGAGGCCTGGGTTGGCCCGCGAAACTGAAGGCACTCAGTATCACGGTAGATGGGTCTGGAGAAACAAGGCAGTACAGGGCTGCTGTGCAGGCTGATCATGGACCCTGGGCCCCTTAGCTCAACAGCAGTCTGGCGTTGTGGCCGAAGCTCAAACTATTCAAGTCATGGCTGTCTGCCATGTCTGTGCTCGGTATTCTGCTGATGGGTGAGCCGAAACGTACCAAGAAGAATGTAAAAGGCTATGACCATGATGACACATGGGTAATGACCATGGCCATTGGGCTATGGAACCGGCAGTAGTGATACTAGTACTAGTACTAAAGGCGACGACGACGACGACTGATTACTACCACTACTATTACTCCCCACTCCCACTCTCACTCCCACTCCTACCTCCACTCCCACTCCTAAAGCTCCTCCTGCTGAAGATGCTGCCACTCCTGCTGCTGCTGCTGCTGCTGCTCTTCTACTGCGACTGCGACCGCGACCGCTGCGACTACAGTTACAGCTACGGCTACTAATACTACTATTACAACCACTACTGGTACTTTTGCTGTGACTGTTTCTGCTACTGCTACTGTTAGCGTTACGGCTACTATTACTCTCACTGTTACTGCTACTGTTACCGTTGCGGTTGCTGTTACTGCTACCATTTCTATTGCTGTTGCTCTTACTGTTGTTGCTGCTATTGCTATTGCTATTGCTATTGCTATTGCTGTTACTATTACCATTACCATTACCATTACCATTACCATTACTGTTGCTCTTGCTCATACTCATACTCATACTCACTCTCACTCTTACTCTTACTCTTACTCTTACTCTTACTCTTACTCTTACTCTTACTCTTACCATTACTCCTACTCCTACTCCTACTCCTACGCCCACTCCTACTCTGACTCTTACTCTCACTCTCACTCTTACTACTACTACTGCTACTGCTACAACTACTACTACTACTACTACTACTACTACTAAAACTACTACTGCTACTGCTACTGCTACGACTACCACTACCACTACGACTACCACTACCACTACCACTACCACTACCACTACCACTACCACTACCACTACCACTACCACTACTACCACTCCCACTCCCACTCCCACTACTCCCACTCCCACTCCCACTACTACTACTACTACTACTACTACTACTACTACTACTACTACTACTACTACTACTACTACTACTACTACTACTACTACTACTACTACTACTACTACTACTACTACTACTACTACTACTACTACTACTACTACTACTACTACTACTACTACTACTACTACTACTACTACTACTACTACTACTACTACTACTACTACTACTACTACTACTACTACTACTACTACTACTACTACTACTACTACTACTACTACTACTACTACTACTACTACTACTACTGACTACTACTACTACTACGACGACGACTACTGCTGCTACTACTACTACTGCTAAGCAGCAATACTACTGCTAGTGCTACTATTGCTACTGCTGCTACTCAGGTCGGCGGAAAATTCGGTAACTGAAACGACTGATTCGGTAACCAGAACGGCTGATTCAGAAACCAGCCATGATTCAGAAACCAGCCATGATTCAGAAACTGGAAACGGAAAATTCGGAAACCGGAAAACCTGATTCGGAAACTGGAAAGCCTGATTCGGAAACTAGACCTTGATTCGGAAACCAAAACGACTGATTTAGCAAGCATGGCCGGAAACCAGACGCTTACACTTAGGCCTTCCTAGCTCAACATGGTCGGATAGGACGACAATGCCGTATTTGCCCTTTCCCAACCCAATCCCATATGCGTCTCAACGCCTCCGTCATCATGATCATCATCACCGTCATCATCAGCATCCTCATCATGATCATCTTTTTTTGCCAAATCGCGGGTTTAGCAGTGGACCATGGACGTCATTAGGTCTTGGGCATGGATGCTCTTTTCCCAATTCGCAGCAAACCATGGACGTCACAAGGCTTTGGACATGGATGCTCTTTTCCCAAATCGCAGTAGACCATGAACGGCATTAGGCTCTGCACATGGATGCTCTTCTCCCAAATCACAGTAGACCATGGACGTCATCATGCTTTGGACATGGATGCTCTTTTCCCAAATCGCAGTAGACCATGGACGTCATCAGGTTTTGGACATGCATTCTCTTTTCCCAAATCGCAGTAAACCATAGACGTCACAAGGCTTTGGACATGGATTCTCTTTTCCCAAATCGCAGTGGACCATGGACGTCATAAGGCTTTGGACATGGATGCTTTTTTCCCAAATCGCAGTAGACCATGGACGTCATCAGGTTTTGGACATGCATTCTCTTTTCCCAAATCGCAGTAAACCATGGACGTCATTAGGCTTTGGACATGGATGCTCTTTTCCCAAATCGCAGTGGACCATGGACGTCACAAGGCTTTGGATATGGATGCTCTTTTCCCAAATCGCAGTAAACCATGGACGTCATTAGGCTTTGGACATGGATGCTCTTTTCGCAAATCGCAGTAGACCATGGACGTCATTAGGCTTTGGGCATGGATGCTCTTTTCCCAAATCGCAGTAGACCATGGACGTCATCAGGCTTTGGACATGGATGCTCTCTTCCCAAATCGCAGTAGACCATGGACGTCATTAGGCTTGGACATGGATGCTCCGTTCCCAAATCGCAGTGGACCATGGACGTCATTAGGCTTTGGACATGGATGCTCTGTTCCCAAATTACGCAGTTGCCGAAGAGCAGTTTCTGAAGCGCGGTAGTTTCTGAAGTGCGGTAGTTTCTCAAGCGCAGTTTCTGAAGCGCAGCAGTTTCTGAAGCGCAGTTTCTGAAGCGCGGCAGTTTCTGAAGCGCAGTTTCGGGCCCAGTTTCTGAAGCGTGACCAGTTGCTGAAGCGCAGTTTCTGAAGCGCAGTTTCTGAATCAAGCGCCAGTTTCTGAATCATCGGTTGTTCCTGCTACTACTGCTAGTACGGCTACTCGGGCTACAACGGTGACGACGGCCACTCCTGCTACTTCTGCTGCTGCTGCTACTACCACCACCACTACTACAGCTACTACTGCTACTACTGCTAATACTGCTAATGCTGCTACTACTGCTGCTACTGCTACGACTGCTGCTACTACTACTACCACCACTACAACTACTACGACTACCACGATTGCGACTACGATTGCGACTGCGACTGCGACTACTACTACTGCTGCTGCTACCACTACTACGACCACTACCACTACCACTACCACTACCACTACTCCTACTGCTACTGCTACTGCTACTGCTACTGCTACTGCTACTGCTACTGCTACTACTACTACTACTACTACTACGACTATTATTATTACTACTGGTCATCGCGGTCTTCAATCTTCATCACCATTGCTGTGATGCTCGCTGATCATGGTCTTGCAAACCCACGAACTCCAAGTGATTACGCTGCTTTGAACAAACATTGCTGTGAATGAGGCGGAACCAGAATGAAAAATTCATCGCTCCAGCAACAATGACCGGGACGGTACGTAGCACCGTATAACACAACTGCTTGCAACGGCACCAGTCGTAGAAACCAGCTGCAACGGCAATAGGGAGAGGCCATACGGTAAGCACAGATGTGAGTTTGTATCACTATGCAGTCTGAAAGACTGGAAACGGTGTCAGTACAAGCAAGAACGTCACCAGCATCACGACAGATGAACAAATTACAATAGATTACCGATAGCAGTACCCTTGAGGTGTATCATTAAATCCTTAAAGCTACTGGCGACTGTCCTCTTACGATGTAGCAAGCAGATTGGAATAATGTTGCATAGCATATTGTTGTTTAACAATGCATGTGCGAACCCCTTCGTCTTTACATGACGAATATGCTTGCAAACAGATTTTGCGCTAGCTTCCATCCATACACATAAAACCGGAGGCATCTCCCACTTTCGAAACAGGCATCTTCCCTCGCGCACATCACACCTTTTGCATGGCGCGCATGAGTCGTGACTGCAACTGGTCGCGACTACAATTTGCTCAAGCGTCTTCTTCAGCTTTTGCTTGTGCCTCCGCGTCTTCCAGCGCTTTCTCGGGAATCTCTTGATCCTGTTGCCAGCCACATGCAGCAGGCATTTGTCCTAAACGACGCAAAAAAGCAAACGGCTTCTGTTTATCTGGATACTGCATCCTGCCTCTTTCAGTACTTCTGTGTTCGCCTTCTCTAGCAAGTTGGCGGACTGTTCTGCCGCATTTTGCACCTCTGATCACAGGCTCATGATGGCAGTGTCCGGCTCTCGCACTGAACCCTTGCTTTCCACCCAAACAGTGACTTCCGAGGCAGCCACAGACTCCTTGAACTGCGCGAAGTCCTGCAGCGCTGGAAGCCGAATGCTCGTCAAGCAGGTGTTCCCTGGGCTCCTTGGGGTTCTCCACTGCAAAGTCTGTGGCTGCATCCTGTTGGCAGTGGCAACTAGTAACTAGAGACAGGCGACCAGGAATCGGCGCCATGTGGTCAGGTGGCCTCTGCGCTCTTCTCCGCCGTCTTGGCCGACTCCAGCAAGCCCGCGTACTGGCAAAGCAAGAGGCTCTGTGGTTTCGTTGAGGCGACAGGATCCTGAATGCAGCAGCCCCAGCTCGGCACAGCTTGGCAGGTCCTCGTCCAGGCCAGCCTTTAAGGACCTAGGCACGCGCGACAAAAGGCATTCAGGGGACGAGAGAGGCCTCCTGCGTATAGCCTAACAGAACACCTAGTACAAATGCGCGTCGACATCTGCGAGCGGTAGATACTGTTGATCACGAAAGTGCCCTCTTCACCAACGCAGCCGCGTACACCTTGCTGTGGGGGTCGTGCAGCAGCTCGCACCATTGTCAAGCAACTTTTACTACATCAACTCGCCGAACCCCGGTATCTGTGTCTTATTACAGTCAGCTATCTTTCACCAACAGAGTTTTGGCTGCGGGTAACGTTTCATCATTACAGGTTTTTTCACTAGCCTTTTCTGTAACCGCGCGAACGCCAAAAAGAGCAACCGAACACGCCCCAGCCATTCATCGACTTTGAGAGCACTGAAGTGCTCTATCTCACAATGTATTCGGTGTCCCCAATGGAAAAAGATAGATTGAAAACGTGCATCACGCCACAACAAGAGTGTTCCTCGTGCGGACAGTACCCTATTGACCCTATTCCCTTGACCAAAAACGTAAGAAACCCAAAGTGTTACCACACCGTTTGGAGAACGTCCGTGAGAAGCCGGCTTGAAGTCTTCATCCACGCCCTTCTTGTGCAACGCCTAAGAGCTCGAGGAAGAAATCGCAGAATTCTGTGCGAGTGCGGATCCCGCCCTGTAGCAGAGGGCTTACAGAGCGTGATCTGAGCACGGTGCCTTTTGGGGTCGTGTGCAGTCACATCCGGAGAGGAGAAGGAAGAGCCTCCATGGGACGTCGGCCACACAAGGACGCTTGCCTCTCTCTTTTGCACGTTGGCGTTTAAGGAAACCCAAACGGGTGCTAGTAGGATCTGCTTGGAATACTATTCTACTCCCCTGGCGAGTTCCAGCCCGTCCAACGAAAAAGCTGTCGTTAAATCACAATGTAAACCTGGGGTGGTCTAACACTGATCACCCCAGCTGCCATGTCGCATGTGAATCAACTGATTAATTAGATTCCTTGCTTCGAAACCCACAGCAGGCATGCACGGTGGAGAAGCCAAGCCCTCGGCCACGACCACCCCAGCACACGCCGGAGCATGGGACCTCCAAAACAAAGAGTGCAGTCCAGCGTGCCCTTCCTGGTTTAACGTCGTGCAAGCCTGTAGGTCTACATAGACACCAATACAGTCAACATGCATACACACATACACACATACACACATGCACACACACACACACGTACACACACATACAAACACATACACACACGCAAATACAAATTCATGCATGCATGCGTGCGCACATACATACATACCTACGTCTGTACATGCATACATACATACACACTTGTTTTCGCACAAAGATATACATGCACGCAGATCTGCATGTATGCATGGCGATGTATCTTAAATGTGTTTTTGTGTGATTGCTTTTGCATATGCACACGTATCTGTGTATGATGTGCTTTGGTGTAGATGCGCGGGTACAGTTTTATGTATACGCACAGGCGTATGCACGTGCATTGGTGCGCGTGTTTCTGTTTTCGTATGCGTAGGTGTATGCCTAGGCAACGGCGGAAAGGGTACAGGATGTGACGTATCTGCATGCGTGAATGCATCGATGTGTCGCTACTTCTTTGTACATATATGTGTAGGAATACGAATGCATTGGATGGCTGAGGGATGGCAACATAACCTTGTACACATCTCCATGTGTCTACCTAACCGTTTTGTGAAAAGCGGAGGATTCCACTCAACTCTCGGTCACAAAGCCCAAGGCAACCAATCGTAGATAAAAGCAAGGCAGCAGGCAAAGCAAGGATGATCAGAGATTAAAACCGTAAGTTTGACGCTCAGCGGAAAGGCAGCACTAGAACCCCCAGGTGCTAGCGGACCTTTTGCTGGACCTGACGCAAAGTCGGTCTTGAGCTGTCAAGCTGCGTAGTGAGACAAAGTTGGCGTGAATCCTAACCAAGATACAGAAGCACATGTACGCATGTCCGTGACAAATCACACCCCCCTCGACGCGAGCTCACGCGTGAGGAGAGCGGAGTTTAGGAGAGTCACGTACACTGGTTGTGCACCGAGCCACACCTCTTCCGGTCAGCTAAGCTTAAAGCAGTAAGCACCATTAGATGTGGGTCGGTCTCTGCATCCGGATCAAACCTATGTTTCACTTCTGTACAGACGCAGCCTTGTTGTGATCGTCAGGCGCATAGCGAATTGCCGTGTGATCGTTGGCAATCGGATGTCCCATCGGATCTATGCGGGGGTAACACACTAGACTCAACGCGCTCAGAGTGTAGACTCGGCAGCATCGAATGTCCGTGAAAAGAGAGGGACACACGAGGAAAATACCATGGCTAACCATTGTACCCCTGTGGGTCTTCTCAGCGCGGCGCAGGCAAGGAAGGCTGAGGAAGTAGCGGAAATTGTGTCATAGCCGGGCTTCACCATCAGACTCCGCCTGACCCCGTAATCGCGTGACGCAAGGGTCAGAAAGACTCAACCGGATTCACCTTGCAGTGACACAATACGTCGCTACGTATGTTGACGGTCGTTACCTACGACTTGTGGGGCTACGGGTGCGGTCCTTATTTCCTCGTCCAGAACCGCCCCTTCCTTTGTTTCCCTTATCGCCCTTTCCTCGGCCTTTCTCCTGCTTTCCTTTTCCTTTCTCGGCTTTCCCTCTTCCTTTGCCCTTCGTCGGCTGCCTCGTGTCATCAGCTTCATCGATGGGGCCTGTCACGTTGGATCCGGTTCGGGATTTGCCCTTAGCCGTGGTCTCTTTGGCTGGGCCCATCGTTCGAGATCGCGGCTCCGAAGAGGCAGTATCGGAAGGAGCTGGCGGAGCAACATTCGTTTCTTCAGCAGCACGCTGTTGCGTGCGTCCCCGTGCTTCTGCACTTTTGATCACCTGAGCCGGCGCTGGTCGCGCAATCGAGGGAGCCCACTTTTCATCGCGAGGCAACTTCGATGGCGGATTCGACGCAGTGCGAACGCTAGGTGCCGGGAACTGGGGATTAATCCGCTCCTGTGTAGCAGCGGACGTACTTCCAGGCGATGCTGCTCGCCCCGTCCCCGTATTCCCGGTATGGGGAACAGTAACGCCGGCCGCCCTCATATTAATATCGTCATCGGGATTTGCGCCCATCGCGATGATGACGGCTGCGGCTTTCTTCCTGATGATGGAAAGCGTGTTCGGCGCATGATACATGCGAATGATGTCCTCAATCGTCGGGTTATCCAGATCCGACTCCGGAACCCGAGTCTTCATTCGCAACACTGAGGGCAACCGCATTCGATCGGAGTATTCTGCCCTCCCCGACACCATTAACGGTTCTCCATCAGGATGGGCGGCGCTGTAGCCTGTTTGCCGATGTGATTTTCGAGTCGGCAAATTTGATGGCGGCGGCATGTTATGAGGCGGTGGCGGAGTCGTCTCGGGAGCGACACCTCCGAGATGCTCTCGTCCGGTGCGCTGTGATGTTGGATCGGGTCGTACCGCTCGATCGAGCTCAGTATCATCCTCATCCTCGTCATCCGTAGGAATGGGAACGGCATGAGCCTCGGGGATCGGCGCTTGTCTTTGCTCGGTGACCTGCACTCTGCGCTGAGGTGCAGGGTCTCGCCGTCGTGCCTGTCGAGCCGCAACATCGAACACTCTTGGAGGATCATCCAGTTCATCGGGGAGAGCCTCGAAGACGTCCTCAGCCCTTTTCATCAGAAGCGGGTCAGTGCTATTTGCATCGGGAAGCTGATCCTTGACTCCTTCAACAAGATTGAAGAATGTCTTCTCTGTCGCACGATCGTCGTCAAAGCATTCTTTGATCTTGACAGAGTGATCGCGAACGAACTCCTTGAATTCCTTACGCGTCTCTTCCGGCGTCTCGGCTGCATCAAGGAGTGCCGTATTCCCCTCAGCAATAATCGTGAATCGGGGATCAGAGTGATGCGGAATAAGTTTCCGTCCTAAGGGATCCAACTCACGCCAGTTGATGGCTTGGAAGTTGGATTCGTCTTCCCCTTTGCCTTTCCCTTTGGGCTTCTCGCTTGCCGCTGCGGCTCCTTCGATCTCTTCTGCTTCATCGTCAGAGATATAGCCAGGCTCACCTTTTGTCGGAATGCCGTAGCATGTGGTAAGGGTAACCTTGGCCAGGAGCGCGGAAAGGCTCTCACTGTCGACACGCATGTATCGTTGATACTTTTGCGTATGCGTGATAGTGGCACGGAATTCATCCAACGTTCCAAACTCGGTGGAGAGTCGAATGTGCCGCCTCATCGCCAAATTGGCGTTTTGCAAGGGCAGATGAGCAAGTCGGATCTTTTCTGCCATCTCTTGGTCGACGGTATAATCGACCGTCACACCTGTGTAATAGGGGGATAGATACCCTCGCGACAGGCAGACTCGATATGCGCGCTGGCAGTGAATCGACCAACGTGCATAGTAGCACAACGGCTTTTCGCGACATGTGGCGAAGACCGCTCCAAAGTGCTTGACAATCGTGGCAGCACATGCGATCGACTGTGAGTTGAAGAAGTCTTCTACTCCACATCGAGCCTCCTTGCCAGTGATACCGGCAACAAGCCTCTCAATGGAAATGTCCAAGCGAATGGCGCCCTGAATCGTACCGCGCACGCTTCTCTTGAACAGTTCCACTTCCTTCGGCGATGTGTCAGCAGCGGTGCATTTGATCGGTGGCACTCCGAAGAATGCGGTCTGCCTATGGTCCTCAGCTAGAGACCTAGACACCGGGAAATTCCTCAGCTGCTTGATCGCAGGAAACTCGTGAAGCTTGAATTCGGTAAGCTTATTACGCTCGATCAGATCATTGAGCCACTCAGCATGACTTCCGTAATATTCGACCTGGAAGGGGTTCACAGGATCAGCGTAGAACATCCCATCAGGATAGTGAATCGGCTTAGTGCAAGAGTGACACATGTGGAGACCAACAGGGAATGAAGCTCCGCACATGGGGCAGTCGAAGCTAGCGAGTGGCCACGTTTCTCGTCTGTGGTCTCCCCTCTTGGGTCCAGTGCCAAACTTCGGGCCTCCGATGTATTTGAAGGCCGTGTTGAACACTAGAGATCCCGTATCCATGAAGTATGCAATCGGCATACATGCGAGAGGGATACTGTCCTTGATCGCATAGTACCCTCTCGGATGGAATGCAATCGGATTGATACCTGCTGCAATCATGCGCAAATCGATCGCGAACACAATCATGCGGTTGGACCCCATACCTTCGGGGAGCATGCTTTGTGATGACGCGGTGTTCGAGAGCGTCTCACGTCCCGGGTTCATTCGGACGTTCATGTACACCTCTTCCCACTCGTTGTTCTTCCCAGATCCAGGGGCATACGGGAGCAGTGTGAGGAAGAGCTGCCCCTTTGGGGGATTGAGCTTGCAATCGTTCATGTATCCGAAGAACTCGCGAATCGTTGCGCATCCCCATCCGTACTGGGGATGATATCGGGCCACATTTCGTCTCCTCTCGCCATTGACATAATGTTCTTGAGCGAGCTGAGTGAATGGCCCGTGCTGACACTTGGTCAGCAGTCGGAATCGGTTGAAGTTATCGGGACCGAAACCATAGGTTGCTCGGATGCCAACAAATTGAGGACTTCCATCGTCGTTGATCGTCGAGTAGAAGAACTCAAACATTCGGTTGTTGTCCGTTCGAGCAATTTCCGTAATGCACTGGACGGTGAGCTCACTCGGCTTATCGTCATCGTCCAGAATGCTAGTCTGGAGAAGCGTCCGGCCGCTGAACTCGCCAGCGTTGGCCTTCATGTATTCCCTCTCGCGTTCCATGTACATCGGAATGACATCGAAAGCGATGATGCCACTCTGGTCGAGGAATGAATACAATGGGACGCCCCTCTCTTTGTCCTGGGGGCGATTCTGTGCTCCGACGGCAGTCGAGGAGGGATACTCCTTTGTTTGCGTCAGCACTCGGAACAGCAGCTTACGCACCAAACTGATCATGCCTGCGTCCGGAATCCTGGCAGCAGGGATATTTTGTGCGTCATCGATGAGCAATCGGCTGCATGACACTGATGTTCCGCCGATAGATCGGTATGTCGCCTCCTTGGCGTTGTAGGCTCGGACAGCTTCATGGATCTCGCGGCAGTCCTCATAAGATTCCGGCCGGAGGAAAGAATCGTGTTCTCCTTTAAGCGGTTTCTTGTGAAGCGCCATACCCAGGTACACTGTCTGATTCGAGGACAGCATAGCAAATCGGCGTCTTGAATACTTGCGCTGCTCGTCAGTCGGTGGGAGACAGGTCGCAGAGACCAACCGACCATGGACGGAGTCATCGATGCCCATGTCGAGTCCCGGAACGACGAAATCTGGCAGTGCAATCGGGACAGACGTCATTTCGTACTGCACGATTGGCGCAATGGAGTCAATACCCCTTTCGGGCAGCTGATCGGGGCGATGAATCGTTGTCGCCTTGATACCAGGGCCCTCGATCCGGCAGTTTCTCGGATCATTTGCCGCCTGATCGGCTGTGGTGCTGGCCGGATCAATATCGACTTCCGGTCCTCGAGCACCGGAGAGCGCGGCTCCCTGAGCAACCATGTCATTCGGAGGACTGGAACGCAGGCCGTGTTCCGGAGGGCTCTCAGCGGTTCGGGCAGCTGGCGGCGGGGCCTTGCCGGGGACCTCGTCTTGCAGCTCCTTCCCGCTACCCATATCTGCGTCCTCCTCTGGTTTCTGCTCGGGTTTCTGACCGGCCGTGTCATCATCCATTTTGGTATCATCGTCATCCTCCTTTGCACTCTCTTCGGACGCCCTCGGAGGTGCTGCCGCAGTAGGCGGAGGAGGAGGAGCCACGTTTGGCGGAGGCGGCGCAATCGCGCGCTCAGATGCAACACTAACCTGTTCAGTGGACGGAAGATCGTTGTCCGCCGCGCCATCACCCTGGCTACTCAGGGCACCTGAAGCATCACTGCGACGCGAGGAAGAAGCGGCAATAGATCGGGCATGCTTCTGGAACTCACTCGCAAGGAATCCAGCAGTGTTCCGCAGCTGTACTGCCATACTACGCTGGAACTGGGACAATCTGTCATCCCCAGATCGACCAGTAGTGCCGTAGCTCAAGTCATCGGTGAGCCCCATCAGGCTCTGCACTGGATCTTCCTCCGGCTTACGGAACTCAGTCACTCGTCGTTGCATGGCGAAGCCCGGTGGCAGCTTGAGGTCCTCTCTCGTCAACCTTGCCGCCGTGTTGTTCACCAGGGCCACCCGCATGGATTGAATGACTTTTCCAGGGGTAGGCGCGATGAGGTCCGGCCAATCATCGGGGGTCGGAACCTCAAGGTCCTCTGGTTTGAATACCATCTGCTCAAAGGACATCGCACCCATGCCACGGTGTCGGATGGCAATCTGCAACGACTGGTATGTGTTGAGAAGCGATCGAGCCATACCATACGTCGACGGAATGTGCGGATGGAACACAGGGAGGGTTGACATGCTTGCAACCACTGCATCCAGGTTGGAAATGATCGCACCAACCTTAGCTTCAAGCTCCCCCCTGTTTCCATACTCTGGAGTCCATCGTGCATCGATGGCAGACACAGTCTCACCAGTGTCTCGGTTGATGAGCACAGGCGTGAATCGGTCGCTGGCCATCTCCCTGATGAGATTGCTGTTCGATTCAACCCGACGTCTGCCTTGAGCCAGTCGGTTCGTGACAGCGTCAAGCGCATAGTCACCCGGGGGATACAAGGCACCCTGAAACACATTGTCATCGCTCATGTTCGGGTCCAAGACCTTGGCTAGCCCATCGGCAATGGATCGAAGATGTTCGGCATTTTCAACACCGGCGGCGCCCTTTGCCACTTCAGAGATATGCGCTTTCATTGCCGCAGCTTGCTCGCGGCGAGCTTCAGCTTCACTGACTTGGCTCTCGAAGTGCGCATAAGCTTGTCGATTATCGGCGGTGGGCCCCGCGGCTTCCTCGCCACCAACCGGCTTCGGCTTCTTCATCGTAGAGAGAGGAATCGAGGGCACGGCAGGCGGTCGTGCAGCGTCCCGATTGGCAGCGACAGTTCGCTCGGCATCTCGAGGAGTGGGCATTTTCGCGAATTCCTCAGTCATTCCTTCGAGAAGCCCATTGAACTCTTCATCGGACTCCTCCTTTTTGACTGTGGGCATTGCCGCGTCACCATCCCCTTGCTGATCGTTCTCATCGGAACTGCTGCCAGATTCTTCATCATTCATGGCAGTCGGAGCAAGGCCAGGTGACACTGGCATTGCCTCGCCAGGCACGGGAGTAGCTGGAAGCTCGATCGGATCCGGATGACGAACACCCGGTAGATCCGCCAATGTTCCCTGTTCCTGTTTGATCGGATTCCCGGGAGCGGTCGGACCTACGTCGTCAGGCATATCGTCATCATCGTCATCATCGAAACCTAGCTGATTCATGTCGACAGTCTCTGCGGCTTGATGATCGGCGCCGCGATCTGCACCATCGATGAGGTCCTGCACAGTGGAGTGCACAATGGCCTTCACCGCGCCAGGCGAGTTCTCTACCGGGACTGGGGTGCGTGCCCACATCTTCTCGGCAGCGATCTCATACTCCCGGCGGGTCCCGTAAGACGGAAATCGTGCGAGAGCAGCAAGAGTGAACATCGAGCAAATGCGGGTACATAGGACCCCAATCGTCTTGGACTCATGCATAATGTGATATCCCTTCAGGTATGGCAGACCTTCCAGGATAGCGTCAAAAGACAGGGTAAGGAGGTTGGATCTCCTGATCGCGTCCCAGATCGATCTCATCTCCTCTCTGTATTTCTCGAAGAGAGGGCCAGGGAGAGTCGGAAGGTACACCATGCTCGGCGACACCGGACCGCAAAGGGACACCGATCCGTAGATCGTATTGTACTTCTCGAGAGCATCCCGGGCGGTCGTCTTGGCATATTGAGATCGTGCCATATCGATGTCGCCAGTTAGCTTGTTCCAGCCCTGGTCTATCTTCCACAGATCCTCTCCTCTCCAAAGGATGAGGACGTGCACATTCGATGGCGGGATGGAGGTCTCGCTCTGCATCATCGCGAGAGTGTCGACCATATCCTTGAGCTTGTTGTCCTCGCCGAACGCCTGCACGCGCACCTCCGAATCAGGAAACCCAAAATTCGTCAGCGCGTTCTTCAGATGGGCGTTCATCTCACCATCATGCCAAGATTTGGCAGATTTGAAGGACAGCAGGCCATCGTGCATAACAACGAATCTCTGCGGTTTGCTGGGCACCGCCGGCTTGATCGTTGGCGGTGCACCCCCAAATGCAATCGTGGAGGCCATGGTCGTGACCGTTCTGACCCCATGGATCGATACGGCCACAAGTGCATCGGCCGGGCTCCAAATCGGCGCACTAACAATATCCGTTGTTCCTTCTTCTCTGTACGGGATATTCTTGAGGCTCTTGGCGGGCGTGTAGCCGAAGTTCCCGAGCATGACACCGTATGCCTTTCGGTAGTGTCTGCACCATGCCTCCCACTCCTTGGAGGGTCCTCCGACAATCGTCTCGAGCCTTGCAGGCTTTGGCAAACCTTGGCTTCCTTCCTCTCCCATGATGGGTGCTCGAAGCTGAAAGAATGGAGCAAGCTCGAATCGGTAGCTGGAGGATTGAAGTTCGGATAGCAAGGCATACCTGCCACCGACAGTGGCGTGTTCACTGGTCCCGTGAGAGTCAGGCATCCAGTGGTTGCGGCGAAGCACTGCTGGGTGGACTGTGACTCGGTCCGTCGCCTCATTTCCACCCTCCGCAGCCTGATCGTCAGCCGCGGTCGCCCTAGATTGTTCCGTCTCGGTGGAAGCAACCTGTTGAGTAGTGTTGCCCCCTTGAATCGTGAGGTCGGCAAACTCGACACTGTCGCGAGCGACGCTTTCTCCCAGCAGCTTCAGAATGCGAGGATCAATCGGGCTCGCTTCCATCCATGGGTGCCAGGCCACAGCTTTTGTCCCGTCGGCACTAAGGAATCGGTGACCATGGATGACGTATTGTGGAGAGGTAGAAACCCCTTGCTCGCGGTCATCCAGAAGGCGGAAGGGCCTGAACGCGATCCCGCACAGCTCGAGGAATCGAGTTCCGACGCGGATCTGTTTCTGGGATCCTCCCAGCTTCTTCGTCGTGCGACCGTGGGTGTTCACCACAGTCCGGGAGACGCAGATCATCACTTGAAACCAGTATCCTCCTCCGAGGTATGTGCCAGACGCGTAGCTACCGGCAGCCTCGGAAGCGTGTCCAGTCACCCAGACGCAGGGTTCGTGACTTCCATGATCGTCCGTCACGTAATCCTCCCCGAACAGACCTCCGTGTGCAAGAATCGACCAGAGGTATCGGAGGTTCGTTCCGTGAAGGAACGTTTCCTGAGGATCGTATATGTCCGAATTCATCGCGGGGACATACACCCATCCATCAGTCGGGCGGATGGTGGTCTGCCCCGCACCGTCCTCATAGGTCATAGGGGTGCTGGCTCCCCAGTTGAGCGTATCATCGATGCTAACGCACCGGCCGGGGTAGGCCTCAACCATCGCTTTCATGAACGAGACCCACCCGCGCATCAACGGGGTATTCCCATCGTCGTCTTCGTTGCGAAAGGCGGCTGCTTCCCCGATCCCGTTCGCGTCCACGGCAGGAAGATCGTAGCCGTGTTCCTTACGATCGTTATCGAGGTGAGTTGCTTGCTCTTTCAAAGAGTCCAGCGTGGGAAATCGGTTAAGAGCCTTGAGCGCCAGAAACGCTCCAGGGATGAACGATAGCGTCGGCCTGAGCTGCAGAAATCCCTTGAAGAACTTCACAGCTTCAGCCTGGCTGACCGCCTCCCTTGACAACTCAATGGGCGACAGCTTGGTGAGGTCGTTGTGTTTGATACTCGTATCGGTCCTCAACCATCGCTGTTCAGCAGTCGAACTGCTATATCCCATGAGATTTCGGTTCCAGCTCGCAAGAGGCGACGGGATGTAGCAGGTTCCCATGAGCTGGAGCGTATCGTTGCTCAGCATATCTCGGGATCCCTTAAAGCTTTGCGCTTGGAAAAGCATACAGTGGCGAGCCAGCGCCATCGTAAGGTCCATTTTCTCGCGGACCCCCGCGGCGTCACCAGACAACGTCGCCACTCGGGAAAATGCAAGAGCGCACATCACCCTGTATCGGTCGATGAAGTCCATAAACTCTTGGGGGTACTGCTTCCTCTGCTTATCCGCAAGCGGATGAGTAGTGAGAAGGAAGGAGTCAACCAGCTGGTGCAGCTTGAGATCGTACCCAGAGTTGCATGTCAGCTGCTCGAGGCGTTGCCAGATTGAGGCCTGTGGGATCTCTTGAATCCCAATCTTCAGCATCATCATCTTCATCCTCAATCCTATCGGAATGTCCTCGGAGCGCTTTCCACCCCCTGTGGACTCGTCTCTCGGGGTCTGAATCGGGACAGGGGCTTCATCGGTACCCATGTTGGAATCATCCTGCTCCGTGGGAATCGGCGGAACAGGAGGCCTTTCCGTAGTCGGTGCGATCGCACCGCTCGGAAGGCCTTCCCTGCATAGCGAGGGAGACTTCGGCTGGGGTGATCGGGCAGCCGGTGTCTTGGCAGCAGCCTTCTTCGGTGGCTGCTTGTTCTTTCCTCCCATCGATCAGCAGTGGCGGCAGCGCGGGGAAGTTCGCAGCCCGTGGCAGCTACAACCTGTCCTAGCAGGGAGCGCAAGTGGGCTATAGACTGGGTCGTAGTAGAGGTGGTCTGTGATGGTCGGTTGATGAAGGTGATCTATGATCATCTTCCCTAGAGCTCCTTACCAAGTTGTGTCAAGTGTAAGTGTGCAAGTGTGTGTGTGTGTGAACATGGCCTTGGCGTCTTTGTTTAAGCAATCGGCTACGCGGATTGCTGTGAGCCAAAGATTGCAGAATTTATGAAGTGTTCAAGCACAGTCCACAATGTAAGTCGAAGCTCCTTCGGGTCGGCCCTTTTGACCTTCTTGTGATTGCATGCAAATCGTGACATGAAGATGGGCCCAAAACGGGCAGGCATGAAAATCTCACACATCCATGCATGCTGGGAACATCGACCAGAGGAGCACGAGCACAGTTTAACAGGGCACAGCTCGTGCGACTCAGACCATCGTCGTATATACTCCCTACCCCACAACGGGTTTCCCTTCGGCAGCACAAGAAACACAGGGATTCCGGATGAGCGGGCAGCGGAAGCATACCCGAGTAATTTCTTGGCTTCCCATCCTTTTTCCTTTAGGTCGCCCCTCATTTCTTTCCAACCCCTGTTCTTGAAACCAGCTTCTCTTTTGTTAGCGGTGCCAGCAATCGGAACAGTGACAATACATACCGCAGGCGTAGGCGGGACCCTGATGTTCGAAATAGCAATCCCTTTTGCATTATCATCGAGACTGAGATTGATACTTCGAGCATGAGGGAATCGGATTATGCCTTCGCCTCCGATATGAATACATTTTACTGCTGCTCCGAATTGGTGAGCATCATCGATCGAAACACCCCCCTGACGAGACATGTCGAGGATGAAATCGTTGAAGGGGGTATGACCGGTTTCAAGATGTACCCCCCTGGTTGGACAGACAGAGGGGAGAGCAGGGAGAGCGGGAGCGGCAGACAGCATACCGGAGGAAATAAGAGTACCCTTACGAAAATGACCAATAGACATAAGGTTGCGGCCCCACACCTTAGCATCAGTGCAGGCCTTGGTCAGAATATCACCAGCCTCGAATTGAGAGGGACACGTCACGAACAGAAAATCCCCAGCGTGATAACGCTCGTTCAGCGCAGAGATATCGATACGCTGGGTACGAGACATGTGACGCATGTTCGGATTGTGACCAGTGATAATGACACGAATAGCGGCCTCATTGTCTTCCATGACCCGCAAGCGGAAACGGCGGCCCAACATATACTCCCACATAGACAGAGCAGGCAGGCCCAATTTATACACAGCGTGGTCAAGAGATACAATTTCGGCCTCGGGGGTAGACTTCGACACAGAAGTTTGCTTCTTGGACAAAGCATTAAGAGGCATAAAGCTACGCGGCCCAAGAAGACACATAAAGACACCAGAGGTGCTCTTGGAATCAGTACGGTCACCCGCAAGATCGGCATCGCAGTAGAGCACAAGCTCCAGCAGCTCGGGTGCATCACCAATCCACCCATACAAGTTGAGATCGAGGGTAGAGTTGATATAGCACACCAGTCGATGGAGTTTCTTATCACACAAGCCATCCCACTTGGTGATGAGACTGGCAAGTGCCTGCACAGGACGGATTAAATCGTACCGCCCCATGCGAGCACCATATAGAATTTTCATCAGAACGGCGGCTGCACAGTCGCCGAGAACGCCCTTACCAGGAGGCACAGGCGTGTCAGCGGGATGGCCCAATAAGCGGTTCACAGCAGGTCGATCCGGATTGGTATCGAATTCCGGTCGTGATTCATCGAGGAATGGCGTATCAGCCGACCGCAAGGTGGCCTTATACTTAGGGCCACAGAGTTCAACATAGCGAGAAACACATTGTTCCATGAACGATCGCATATCGTATTTGATCATGCGAATTTCTCGAGGACCAACAGAGCCCTGCGCGACACTGGTGTCGCGATCACCAAACGTCAGCTCGGGAAACGCCTTCTTGGGTTCCTCGAAGCGCGTCCAATAGGAGCGCGGATCAAAGGCACTAGGGACAACGTGGGAGAAGGTAACATGCTCGCATCCCAAGTAACGTTTGATGCTCGAGGGCGGCTCCAATTTAATCTTCGATGCCATGAGCTCCCACCCTTTTGCCAGATTGGCCTTTGGTCCACTGAGCTTAAAATCATCGACGTAGACCACGAGCATAAGATTGAGTTTGGGATGACGAAATACACTCTTCCAGTCGGGACACTGCTCGAACCCAACTGATCGAAGAGCCTTTTCACAATGCTGTTCCCAGAAACCACCGGCATCCGGATGCCCATAAAGGGCCAGCACCAGGCGTACGACCGGATCGTGATATTTGCCTTGCCATTCGGGCAACCAACGATCCTTGGGCAAGCGGACCCACGTGGCCGGGCCGCCAAGCTTAGCCTGAGTATAGGCAGATTCGCCATCGGCAACCTGTATTTCATGACCAGGAAGAAGGCCGAAGGCATCGGCGGCCTTTCCAGCTTCCATGGTCGCGGCGCAAGAGGTGATCTCGGAGAAAATAGCCCAATTATTGCCCTCGTCTTTGACATGACATCCTTCGAACACCACTCGACCCTTAAATTTGCGATTAGGGTCGGACTCCGGAAGCTCGGAATTCTTCTCAACGCATATATCGAAGATACGGCCAACGTGGGCCGTTTCCCCTTTCGCCATAGCCTCGTTAGACACATCGCGCCACTCACGCACGGATGCGTAATCCCAACATCCTTGGTTGATGAGCTTAATCCACTCCTTGTCAAGGGCGGCTTTCGCCTTGGGATTAGCGGCACGCTCTTTTCGGTCAACGGGCCGTGCAACACACGCACTGTAGAAGAAGACCGATGAATCGGGAGATTGGTGTGAATGAGGATCAGGGCGAACAGGCATTGCAGGTGCCGTATCAACAGCGTGGCCGTCATCGGATGGTTCAACCGGCGCAGAAACATCACATTCCACGTCTTCTGCGATGAAGTCGAGTTCAACCGCTGCCAAAACGGAAGTGTAAAACTGAACCACAGCAACGTCTTGTCCGGGCTCGACTATAATATCGTAGTCGGTAGGATTAAGGACGTCAACACCGGACTGAGTTGCCCCTTCATTGTATGTGTACATGGCCGGGCAAACATCGAGGCCACTGCCGCGGAGCGGCTGAAGACGGGCGGACATACCACCCGGGGGCTCAAACTCAAGATCCGTAACGACACAGGCGCGAGATTTGGCAGGTACGACAGTACGGCCCTTTGCACGCAATGCGTGTCCATAATAGCCATTCGCAGTCTGCACGCGGCGCCCTGTGTCATCGGCGTTCGGCATACGGGTTCGAACTTTAATCTGCGTTTTGGCGGAAGAACCGATAACGAAGACCGTCTTTCCCGTCCATCGACACGGCAGAGACCGAGTGTCGGATGATCTCCATGAGTCCTGCAATGTGAACTCGGTACCGTCAGTCATGGCCATAGTCATCCTGACATCGGTCAATGTTGCAGGATCAACGGGACAATCTTTGACGGAGGTAGGGTTGAAGCGCGCTCGGCGTTCGATCACATGAAATCGGGTGATCGTGCCAGCTGTGACATCGTGATACCAGTAATCCTTGTCATGCCGTTCGGCACCCGACTCATATTCAGAATCGTAAGCGATGTCGACAGGAGCAGCATCGCGAGAATCCTCTCGGGACATGGCATGAGACTCAGCTTCTCGGCGCTCAGCCTCTACATATCCCTCCCGTTCGGCGCGGTTCATACTGCGCCAGGATTCTGAATCGATAGAGTTCGGTTTTCGAGACCCTTTATATGCCCGCTCGGAACGCGGCACACTCTGACGATAAGGCAAACCCCCCTCGCCTTCCAGGATCTCCGACCCGTGGTAAGGAGGTAACTTCTTCTTGGGTGGGGCATAGCCCTCATCATAAAATTCGACATTGCCGGTCCAGAGCTGCATGAGTCTTGTTTTGCCGAAGGCATACCCGGTCTCATAGATCGTAACCGGGCTTTTGTCCTTGTATTGAACATGTGATATACGCACCGTGCTCAGCTTCCATGGATCAGGCGACTCCCCAACGGAACCGGGAGTCTTACTGGGATTCACCATCGCTTTCCTTGGAACAATGACGTGATACGTCCATTTATGCACAGATGGGTCATACTCCCAGTAGTCAACACCTCCTCCATGAGAGGACTGTGCTCGTAACTCAGCCTCGCGAGCTTGGCGAATATCATCATCGGTCATTCGCGTTGACTCATCAAGGGCGAAGATTTCATCGATATCTTCGAGATCGAGCATGTCGGAGGCGTCAAGACGCTCACTTGGCTTAGGCACATTAGAATGCATCGCGGGATCGTTGATGCACACTGATCGTGTCTGTTTATCGTATACAGCCAGCATCGGAAATGTCCATCGCTCCTTGGGTGAGCAGTATAGCTTCTTGACCTGATGGACGCTCGCACGCAGTGCGTCGCGCTTGAAATCTTCAAGGTCGGCGACTATATAGTCACCATCCCACCTGCCCCCATTCTCGAAGTGGTAACCCAGAAACACACCGGGTTTGCTCGTGGGAGAGAATTTGCTGGGGCGCTGGTAGGACGATAGGCGTTGATCCATGTCTGGTCCTTGGAGGGAGCCAGGTCGATCGTCGTCCCCATCGTCGATCCACTCGAGATAACCATCATCATCGAATCCAACTTCGACTTCGACCAATCCATCATCTCCAGGCGCAGGTACGGCATATTCCTCACCATCGCCGAGTACGACTTCATCTTTCTGACTACGTCGGGTTTGTTTTCGTGCCGGCGTGGGATAGAAGTCTACAAGACATCCGAATGGGAGAACCTGACCGTCAAATTCGGCACCATTAAATCGTAGCGAATACGCACTTTGTCCTTCGCGTAACTCGATGTTGCGAGCATGACAAAAGTGCTTGCACGCATAAGGCCAGAATTTGGCGCTCAGTCCCGCTTGTCGAAGCGCCACTCGTGCGCCATGAAGGACAAGCTTCACCTTGCTCTCGGCAATGGCATTAGTGCGAGGCATGCCAGGAGTGGAATGTTTTACAGAGATGCCGACTCTTTTGCAGGTCGATATGAACTCACGGGCTTTATCACAGTAGATTTCCCGGAGACGGTGCATACCTTCTCTCCACATCCATGGAGAACGAGTTCACATCTTGAAGGTCGCCGAAAACCTGCTGGAACGCTCGAAGCGTGTCGGCATTCGTCCTCCCCTTGACGGGAACACTCTCTAACCACTCGGTCGCTAGATCATAGAAGACAACTGCATCTGTTTCCCCATTATTCCCACGATTGCCAAGCCAGTGCAACACCATAGTATCGATGGTGACGTGCTCGCCAAATTTCTCAAACCCTTTATCGCGTGGTGAGTCTTGGCGAAACGATTTAACGTTTTCCATCTTTGCACGTTGGCATGCATCGCAGTAGGGATTCTTAGGTAGATGGGTCATAAGGTGACGGATGGACTTAGCCTCCTCCCTCAGATCGCGCGCTCTCGGTTCATCGGGCGGCGACTGATGCTTAGGCTTGCTAGGCACCTTCTTGATATCGTCAGGTGCACTTTTCTGGGCACTCTTAGCACCAGGCATATCAAGATCGAGCTCACCAATGTCGTCTAGCTCGCCCACAGGTTCTTCACCCGCAGCCACGATTTTCTCGTGAATAATGATCGGTGCTGGGAGTGCCGGATACACACGAGGGAGATCAGGTCGACCCGCGACTACCTCGGTTTCGCTCGGAGCGAGGTAGGGGATGTTATTGATAACATCAATCTTGAGTTGTCTCCCTTTGGGATCAAAGAATATCGGATCACAAAAGGGTTCCCAGATAAATCGGTAACCAAGCTCCTTGCATCGTTTCCCTAGGGAAAGAAGACTTGGTGTGCTCTCCAGCACATAAGCTTCAATCAGCTCATCGAGGCCGTCAATGCGCATATGGGCAACACCTTTGGTGTTAGTTTTCCCATTGGCGGTCCTAAGGCTGATCTTAGCATTCTGAACTATCAGGTCCCTTTCTTCGCGGGACAGATCACCGAGACCAATAAGGTCTATACCGCAACCGGAGTCGAGCATTAGTCTCCGGACCCTCTTAATAGACTTGACAGCAGCAGCAAAGACCTCGCAAGCGCTCCGCTGAGAAAGCGTGAGCTCAAGAACACAAGCATCATTACCTAGCGTTTTGGCATCAACGTCATCGAGCAAAACCTGCTCTCTCCAAAGCACAGCCTTCATGTGCGCCCTTCGCCTCTCGCGAGCACTATTCAGACTACGGATATCTTCCGGCCACGAATAGTTCAAATTCCTCTCGCGATTGACGGGACCGAAGTTTGGCTCCGGGAAAGAAGACTCTATCACGCGGGTCTCAGTATTCCCAAACGACACTGTCTTCCGCTTGACTGACGGACATGCCATATCGAATGATGCAACGCAAGCGAAGGCGAAGTCTCCATAGGAGGATGCTGTCATTGCCTGAGGGTTGCGGCACGCCCCTCTCAAAAATCCGAGGGCGTGGGCGCCGGGCTGTCAACCCGCCTTGACGCGCGGGCTCAGCAGGCGCAGGAGCGGCAGCAGGGGTGCTCTCAGCTGGGGCACCCGGCTTCACATGCTTATAAGGACACTTGTCTCCTCTCGAGCAAGTGCCTCGTGCAAAGTAGAAGCAAATACCAGACTCCTTTGAAATCGGTGATTGTGATCGAGGCGGGAAACCCTTCGGCGAGGAGCTTCTTCCCTTCAGGTTATGGGAGAACTTGCATCCGCTTCCTCGCGTGCATCTGCCTTTCTTGAAATCGTAGCAGATTTCCCGTCCTCGCGGGGATCGCGACATTGGGCGAGTCGGTGCGGGAGCTGCTCGTCCCGGACTGCGGGAATATCGTCTTGGCGATCCGCGTCGCGGGGAGGATCGTCTGGGTGACGAGCGCCTCGGCGAGCTCCTTCGGTACGGACTCCCCCTTCTGGAGTCACGACGCCCAGGCGATCTTGACCCCCTTTGACCTCGGGATGAAGATCTGCGCGGGCTGCCGTGCGCAGGTGCAGCGTATCGTCTCTGCGCAGAAGTAGACCTCGTAGCGGTGTACATCTTCTCCTGATTGCGTCGTCGGCGCCAAGTTGTAATCGCATTGACGCAGACGGTTCGCAAGTATGCGTAGTTCCGTACGGATACGTCCCTGTCCCATAGCTGCATGTCGAGCTCGAGACAGCGGAACTCACGCACCTGCTCATAAAAGAGAGCGCAGAGAACAGGATCCTCGGAGCGATCGACTGAGATACCAGCGAGAACATGATCCCACCGATTGGAGAAGGCTTCTAACCTTTCCTGCTCGGATCCATGAGTAAACCGATCAATCGTGGTCTTCATCAGGTCAACGAGCTTGAAAGTCGAATCGCCGGTGACATGTGGTCGAAGGAAATCATATAATAGCCACAAGATCTGCCTACTTCCGAGTCGCCGGTTTATCGTATGCATGCGCTCGGTCTCGGTCTGGATCTTATTCTTCAGTGCAATGGATCGGACGCACTCACGGAACGCAGAGTTGCATTCGTTTTCAAGCATTCCGTACTTGCACTCATCGAGGAGATCCTCATACCGTGTACCATCGGGAATCTCAACCCATGATAGTGCGTATCCGGGATCGTAGGCGAATGCATTCGCGACTCGCTCTTTCATATCGACGATCCAGCGTCGCAACTGAGCAGGCTCCGGCTCAGGATCGAGACGAAAGGACTTGCACTTCGCCTTCTTGGCCTCGCTCAGTGATCCATCGCCCTTGGGTCCACCGAATCCCGAATCGTTGGGACCAGGTGGATTCC
>CAJNDT010000468.1:157827-200692 GCA_905221615.1 Symbiodinium sp. CCMP2592
CTCGGCCTTTCTCCTGCTTTCCTTTTCCTTTCTCGGCTTTCCCTCTTCCTTTGCCCTTCGTCGGCTGCCTCGTGTCATCAGCTTCATCGATGGGGCCTGTCACGTTGGATCCGGTTCGGGATTTGCCCTTAGCCGTGGTCTCTTTGGCTGGGCCCATCGTTCGAGATCGCGGCTCCGAAGAGGCAGTATCGGAAGGAGCTGGCGGAGCAACATTCGTTTCTGTTCAGCAGCACGCTGTTGCGTGCGTCCCCGTGCTTCTGCACTTTTGATCACCTGAGCCGGCGCTGGTCGCGCAATCGAGGGAGCCCACTTTTCATCGCGAGGCAACTTCGATGGCGGATTCGACGCAGTGCGAACGCTAGGTGCCGGGAACTGGGGATTAATCCGCTCCTGTGTAGCAGCGGACGTACTTCCAGGCGATGCTGCTCGCCCCGTCCCCGTATTCCCGGTATGGGGAACAGTAACGCCGGCCGCCCTCATATTAATATCGTCATCGGGATTTGCGCCCATCGCGATGATGACGGCTGCGGCTTTCTTCCTGATGATGGAAAGCGTGTTCGGCGCATGATACATGCGAATGATGTCCTCAATCGTCGGGTTATCCAGATCCGACTCCGGAACCCGAGTCTTCATTCGCAACACTGAGGGCAACCGCATTCGATCGGAGTATTCTGCCCTCCCCGACACCATTAACGGTTCTCCATCAGGATGGGCGGCGCTGTAGCCTGTTTGCCGATGTGATTTTCGAGTCGGCAAATTTGATGGCGGCGGCATGTTATGAGGCGGAGGCGGAGTCGTCTCGGGAGCGACACCTCCGAGATGCTCTCGTCCGGTGCGCTGTGATGTTGGATCGGGTCGTACCGCTCGATCGAGCTCAGTATCATCCTCATCCTCGTCATCCGTAGGAATGGGAACGGCATGAGCCTCGGGGATCGGCGCTTGTCTTTGCTCGGTGACCTGCACTCTGCGCTGAGGTGCAGGGTCTCGCCGTCGTGCCTGGCGAGCCGCAACATCGAACACTCTTGGAGGATCATCCAGTTCATCGGGGAGAGCCTCGAAGACGTCCTCAGCCCTTTTCATCAGAAGCGGGTCAGTGCTATTTGCATCGGGAAGCTGATCCTTGACTCCTTCAACAAGATTGAAGAATGTCTTCTCTGTCGCACGATCGTCGTCAAAGCATTCTTTGATCTTGACAGAGTGATCGCGAACGAACTCCTTGAATTCCTTACGCGTCTCTTCCGGCGTCTCGGCTGCATCAAGGAGTGCCGTATTCCCCTCAGCAATAATCGTGAATCGGGGATCAGAGTGATGCGGAATAAGTTTCCGTCCTAAGGGATCCAACTCACGCCAGTTGATGGCTTGGAAGTTGGATTCGTCTTCCCCTTTGCCTTTCCCTTTGGGCTTCTCGCTTGCCGCTGCGGCTCCTTCGATCTCTTCTGCTTCATCGTCAGAGATATAGCCAGGCTCACCTTTTGTCGGAATGCCGTAGCATGTGGTAAGGGTAACCTTGGCCAGGAGCGCGGAAAGGCTCTCACTGTCGACACGCATGTATCGTTGATACTTTTGCGTATGCGTGATAGTGGCACGGAATTCATCCAACGTTCCAAACTCGGTGGAGAGTCGAATGTGCCGCCTCATCGCCAAATTGGCGTTTTGCAAGGGCAGATGAGCAAGTCGGATCTTTTCTGCCATCTCTTGGTCGACGGTATAATCGACCGTCACACCTGTGTAATAGGGGGATAGATACCCTCGCGACAGGCAGACTCGATATGCGCGCTGGCAGTGAATCGACCAACGTGCATAGTAGCACAACGGCTTTTCGCGACATGTGGCGAAGACCGCTCCAAAGTGCTTGACAATCGTGGCAGCACATGCGATCGACTGTGAGTTGAAGAAGTCTTCTACTCCACATCGAGCTTCCTTGCCAGTGATACCGGCAACAAGCCTCTCAATGGAAATGTCCAAGCGAATGGCGCCCTGAATCGTACCGCGCACGCTTCTTTTGAACAGTTCCACTTCCTTCGGCGATGTGTCAGCAGCGGTGCATTTGATCGGTGGCACTCCGAAGAATGCGGTCTGCCTATGGTCCTCAGCGAGAGACCTAGACACCGGGAAATTCCTCAGCTGCTTGATCGCAGGAAACTCGTGAAGCTTGAATTCGGTAAGCTTATTACGCTCGATCAGATCATTGAGCCACTCAGCATGACTTCCGTAATATTCGACCTGGAAGGGGTTCACAGGATCAGCGTAGAACATCCCATCAGGATAGTGAATCGGCTTAGTGCAAGAGTGACACATGTGGAGACCAACAGGGAATGAAGCTCCGCACATGGGGCAGTCGAAGCTAGCGAGTGGCCACGTTTCTCGTCTGTGGTCTCCCCTCTTGGGTCCAGTGCCAAACTTCGGGCCTCCGATGTATTTGAAGGCCGTGTTGAACACTAGAGATCCCGTATCCATGAAGTATGCAATCGGCATACATGCGAGAGGGATACTGTCCTTGATCGCATAGTACCCTCTCGGATGGAATGCAATCGGATTGATACCTGCTGCAATCATGCGCAAATCGATCGCGAACACAATCATGCGGTTGGACCCCATACCTTCGGGGAGCATGCTTTGTGATGACGCGGTGTTCGAGAGCGTCTCACGTCCCGGGTTCATTCGGACGTTCATGTACACCTCTTCCCACTCGTTGTTCTTCCCAGATCCAGGGGCATACGGGAGCAGTGTGAGGAAGAGCTGCCCCTTTGGGGGATTGAGCTTGCAATCGTTCATGTATCCGAAGAACTCGCGAATCGTTGCGCATCCCCATCCGTACTGGGGATGATATCGGGCCACATTTCGTCTCCTCTCGCCATTGACATAATGTTCTTGAGCGAGCTGAGTGAATGGCCCGTGCTGACACTTGATCAGCAATCGAAATCGGTTGAAGTTATCGGGACCGAAACCATAGGTTGCTCGGACGCCAACAAATTGAGGACTTCCATCGTCGTTGATCGTCGAGTAGAAGAACTCAAACATTCGGTTGTTGTCCGTTCGAGCAATTTCCGTAATGCACTGGACGGTGAGCTCACTCGGCTTATCGTCATCGTCCAGAATGCTAGTCTGGAGAAGCGTCCGGCCGCTGAACTCGCCAGCGTTGGCCTTCATGTATTCCCTCTCGCGTTCCATGTACATCGGAATGACATCGAAAGCGATGATGCCACTCTGGTCGAGGAATGAATACAATGGGACGCCCCTCTCTTTGTCCTGGGGGCGATTCTGTGCTCCGACGGCAGTCGAGGATGGACGCTCCTTTGTTTGCGTCAGCACTCGGAACAGCAGCTTACGCACCAAACTGATCATGCCTGCGTCCGGAATCCTGGCAGCAGGGATATTTTGTGCGTCATCGATGAGCAATCGGCTGCATGACACTGATGTTCCGCCGATAGATCGGTATGTCGCCTCCTTGGCGTTGTAGGCTCGGACAGCTTCATGGATCTCGCGGCAGTCCTCATAAGATTCCGGCCGGAGGAAAGAATCGTGTTCTCCTTTAAGCGGTTTCTTGTGAAGCGCCATACCCAGGTACACTGTCTGATTCGAGGACAGCATAGCAAATCGGCGTCTTGAATACTTGCGCTGCTCGTCAGTCGGTGGGAGACAGGTCGCAGAGACCAACCGACCATGGACGGAGTCATCGATGCCCATGTCGAGTCCCGGAACGACGAAATCTGGCAGTGCAATCGGGACAGACGTCATTTCGTACTGCACGATTGGCGCAATGGAGTCAATACCCCTTTCGGGCAGCTGATCGGGGCGATGAATCGTTGTCGCCTTGATACCAGGGCCCTCGATCCGGCAGTTTCTCGGATCATTTGCCGCCTGATCGGCTGTGGTGCTGGCCGGATCAATATCGACTTCCGGTCCTCGAGCACCGGAGAGCGCGGCTCCCTGAGCAACCATGTCATTCGGAGGACTGGAACGCAGGCCGTGTTCCGGAGGGCTCTCAGCGGTTCGGGCAGCTGGCGGCGGGGCCTTGCCGGGGACCTCGTCTTGCAGCTCCTTCCCGCTACCCATATCTGCGTCCTCCTCTGGTTTCTGCTCGGGTTTCTGACCGGCCGTGTCATCATCCATTTTGGTATCATCGTCATCCTCCTTTGCACTCTCTTCGGACGCCCTCGGAGGTGCTGCCGCAGTAGGCGGAGGAGGAGGAGCCACGTTTGGCGGAGGCGGCGCAAACGCGCGCTCAGATGCAACACTAACCTGTTCAGTGGACGGAAGATCGTTGTCCGCCGCGCCATCACCCTGGCTACTCAGGGCACCTGAAGCATCACTGCGACGCGAGGAAGAAGCGGCAATAGATCGGGCATGCTTCTGGAACTCACTCGCAAGGAATCCAGCAGTGTTCCGCAGCTGTACTGCCATACTACGCTGGAACTGGGACAATCTGTCATCCCCAGATCGACCAGTAGTGCCGTAGCTCAAGTCATCGGTGAGCCCCATCAGGCTCTGCACTGGATCTTCCTCCGGCTTACGGAACTCAGTCACTCGTCGTTGCATGGCGAAGCCCGGTGGCAGCTTGAGGTCCTCTCTCGTCAACCTTGCCGCCGTGTTGTTCACCAGGGCCACCCGCATGGATTGAATGACTTTTCCAGGGGTAGGCGCGATGAGGTCCGGCCAATCATCGGGGGTCGGAACCTCAAGGTCCTCTGGTTTGAATACCATCTGCTCAAAGGACATCGCACCCATGCCACGGTGTCGGATGGCAATCTGCAACGACTGGTATGTGTTGAGAAGCGATCGAGCCATACCATACGTCGACGGAATGTGCGGATGGAACACAGGGAGGGTTGACATGCTTGCAACCACTGCATCCAGGTTGGAAATGATCGCACCAACCTTAGCTTCAAGCTCCCCCCTGTTTCCATACTCTGGAGTCCATCGTGCATCGATGGCAGACACAGTCTCACCAGTGTCTCGGTTGATGAGCACAGGCGTGAATCGGTCGCTGGCCATCTCCCTGATGAGATTGCTGTTCGATTCAACCCGACGTCTGCCTTGAGCCAGTCGGTTCGTGACAGCGTCAAGCGCATAGTCACCCGGGGGATACAAGGCACCCTGAAACACATTGTCATCGCTCATGTTCGGGTCCAAGACCTTGGCTAGCCCATCGGCAATGGATCGAAGATGTTCGGCATTTTCAACACCGGCGGCGCCCTTTGCCACTTCAGAGATATGCGCTTTCATTGCCGCAGCTTGCTCGCGGCGAGCTTCAGCTTCACTGACTTGGCTCTCGAAGTGCGCATAAGCTTGTCGATTATCGGCGGTGGGCCCCGCGGCTTCCTCGCCACCAACCGGCTTCGGCTTCTTCATCGTAGAGAGAGGAATCGAGGGCACGGCAGGCGGTCGTGCAGCGTCCCGATTGGCAGCGACAGTTCGCTCGGCATCTCGAGGAGTGGGCATTTTCGCGAATTCCTCAGTCATTCCTTCGAGAAGCCCATTGAACTCTTCATCGGACTCCTCCTTTTTGACTGTGGGCATTGCCGCGTCACCATCCCCTTGCTGATCGTTCTCATCGGAACTGCTGCCAGATTCTTCATCATTCATGGCAGTCGGAGCAAGGCCAGGTGACACTGGCATTGCCTCGCCAGGCACGGGAGTAGCTGGAAGCTCGATCGGATCCGGATGACGAACACCCGGTAGATCCGCCAATGTTCCCTGTTCCTGTTTGATCGGATTCCCGGGAGCGGTCGGACCTACGTCGTCAGGCATATCGTCATCATCGTCATCATCGAAACCTAGCTGATTCATGTCGACAGTCTCTGCGGCTTGATGATCGGCGCCGCGATCTGCACCATCGATGAGGTCCTGCACAGTGGAGTGCACAATGGCCTTCACCGCGCCAGGCGAGTTCTCTACCGGGACTGGGGTGCGTGCCCACATCTTCTCGGCAGCGATCTCATACTCCCGGCGGGTCCCGTAAGACGGAAATCGTGCGAGAGCAGCAAGAGTGAACATCGAGCAAATGCGGGTACATAGGACCCCAATCGTCTTGGACTCATGCATAATGTGATATCCCTTCAGGTATGGCAGACCTTCCAGGATAGCGTCAAAAGACAGGGTAAGGAGGTTGGATCTCCTGATCGCGTCCCAGATCGATCTCATCTCCTCTCTGTATTTCTCGAAGAGAGGGCCAGGGAGAGTCGGAAGGTACACCATGCTCGGCGACACCGGACCGCAAAGGGACACCGATCCGTAGATCGTATTGTACTTCTCGAGAGCATCCCGGGCGGTCGTCTTGGCATATTGAGATCGTGCCATATCGATGTCGCCAGTTAGCTTGTTCCAGCCCTGGTCTATCTTCCACAGATCCTCTCCTCTCCAAAGGATGAGGACGTGCACATTCGATGGCGGGATGGAGGTCTCGCTCTGCATCATCGCGAGAGTGTCGACCATATCCTTGAGCTTGTTGTCCTCGCCGAACGCCTGCACGCGCACCTCCGAATCAGGAAACCCAAAATTCGTCAGCGCGTTCTTCAGATGGGCGTTCATCTCACCATCATGCCAAGATTTGGCAGATTTGAAGGACAGCAGGCCATCGTGCATAACAACGAATCTCTGCGGTTTGCTGGGCACCGCCGGCTTGATCGTTGGCGGTGCACCCCCAAATGCAATCGTGGAGGCCATGGTCGTGACCGTTCTGACCCCATGGATCGATACGGCCACAAGTGCATCGGCCGGGCTCCAAATCGGCGCACTAACAATATCCGTTGTTCCTTCTTCTCTGTACGGGATATTCTTGAGGCTCTTGGCGGGCGTGTAGCCGAAGTTCCCGAGCATGACACCGTATGCCTTTCGGTAGTGTCTGCACCATGCCTCCCACTCCTTGGAGGGTCCTCCGACAATCGTCTCGAGCCTTGCAGGCTTTGGCAAACCTTGGCTTCCTTCCTCTCCCATGATGGGTGCTCGAAGCTGAAAGAATGGAGCAAGCTCGAATCGGTAGCTGGAGGATTGAAGTTCGGATAGCAAGGCATACCTGCCACCGACAGTGGCGTGTTCACTGGTCCCGTGAGAGTCAGGCATCCAGTGGTTGCGGCGAAGCACTGCTGGGTGGACTGTGACTCGGTCCGTCGCCTCATTTCCACCCTCCGCAGCCTGATCGTCAGCCGCGGTCGCCCTAGATTGTTCCGTCTCGGTGGAAGCAACCTGTTGAGTAGTGTTGCCCCCTTGAATCGTGAGGTCGGCAAACTCGACACTGTCGCGAGCGACGCTTTCTCCCAGCAGCTTCAGAATGCGAGGATCAATCGGGCTCGCTTCCATCCATGGGTGCCAGGCCACAGCTTTTGTCCCGTCGGCACTAAGGAATCGGTGACCATGGATGACGTATTGTGGAGAGGTAGAAACCCCTTGCTCGCGGTCATCCAGAAGGCGGAAGGGCCTGAACGCGATCCCGCACAGCTCGAGGAATCGAGTTCCGACGCGGATCTGTTTCTGGGATCCTCCCAGCTTCTTCGTCGTGCGACCGTGGGTGTTCACCACAGTCCGGGAGACGCAGATCATCACTTGAAACCAGTATCCTCCTCCGAGGTATGTGCCAGACGCGTAGCTACCGGCAGCCTCGGAAGCGTGTCCAGTCACCCAGACGCAGGGTTCGTGACTTCCATGATCGTCCGTCACGTAATCCTCCCCGAACAGACCTCCGTGTGCAAGAATCGACCAGAGGTATCGGAGGTTCGTTCCGTGAAGGAACGTTTCCTGAGGATCGTATATGTCCGAATTCATCGCGGGGACATACACCCATCCATCAGTCGGGCGGATGGTGGTCTGCCCCGCACCGTCCTCATAGGTCATAGGGGTGCTGGCTCCCCAGTTGAGCGTATCATCGATGCTAACGCACCGGCCGGGGTAGGCCTCAACCATCGCTTTCATGAACGAGACCCACCCGCGCATCAACGGGGTATTCCCATCGTCGTCTTCGTTGCGAAAGGCGGCTGCTTCCCCGATCCCGTTCGCGTCCACGGCAGGAAGATCGTAGCCGTGTTCCTTACGATCGTTATCGAGGTGAGTTGCTTGCTCTTTCAAAGAGTCCAGCGTGGGAAATCGGTTAAGAGCCTTGAGCGCCAGAAACGCTCCAGGGATGAACGATAGCGTCGGCCTGAGCTGCAGAAATCCCTTGAAGAACTTCACAGCTTCAGCCTGGCTGACCGCCTCCCTTGACAACTCAATGGGCGACAGCTTGGTGAGGTCGTTGTGTTTGATACTCGTATCGGTCCTCAACCATCGCTGTTCAGCAGTCGAACTGCTATATCCCATGAGATTTCGGTTCCAGCTCGCAAGAGGCGACGGGATGTAGCAGGTTCCCATGAGCTGGAGCGTATCGTTGCTCAGCATATCTCGGGATCCCTTAAAGCTTTGCGCTTGGAAAAGCATACAGTGGCGAGCCAGCGCCATCGTAAGGTCCATTTTCTCGCGGACCCCCGCGGCGTCACCAGACAACGTCGCCACTCGGGAAAATGCAAGAGCGCACATCACCCTGTATCGGTCGATGAAGTCCATAAACTCTTGGGGGTACTGCTTCCTCTGCTTATCCGCAAGCGGATGAGTAGTGAGAAGGAAGGAGTCAACCAGCTGGTGCAGCTTGAGATCGTACCCAGAGTTGCATGTCAGCTGCTCGAGGCGTTGCCAGATTGAGGCCTGTGGGATCTCTTGAATCCCAATCTTCAGCATCATCATCTTCATCCTCAATCCTATCGGAATGTCCTCGGAGCGCTTTCCACCCCCTGTGGACTCGTCTCTCGGGGTCTGAATCGGGACAGGGGCTTCATCGGTACCCATGTTGGAATCATCCTGCTCCGTGGGAATCGGCGGAACAGGAGGCCTTTCCGTAGTCGGTGCGATCGCACCGCTCGGAAGGCCTTCCCTGCATAGCGAGGGAGACTTCGGCTGGGGTGATCGGGCAGCCGGTGTCTTGGCAGCAGCCTTCTTCGGTGGCTGCTTGTTCTTTCCTCCCATCGATCAGCAGTGGCGGCAGCGCGGGGAAGTTCGCAGCCCGTGGCAGCTACAACCTGTCCTAGCAGGGAGCGCAAGTGGGCTATAGACTGGGTCGTAGTAGAGGTGGTCTGTGATGGTCGGTTGATGAAGGTGATCTATGATCATCTTCCCTAGAGCTCCTTACCAAGTTGTGTCAAGTGTAAGTGTGCAAGTGTGTGTGTGTGTGAACATGGCCTTGGCGTCTTTGTTTAAGCAATCGGCTACGCGGATTGCTGTGAGCCAAAGATTGCAGAATTTATGAAGTGTTCAAGCACAGTCCACAATGTAAGTCGAAGCTCCTTCGGGTCGGCCCTTTTGACCTTCTTGTGATTGCATGCAAATCGTGACATGAAGATGGGCCCAAAACGGGCAGGCATGAAAATCTCACACATCCATGCATGCTGGGAACATCGACCAGAGGAGCACGAGCACAGTTTAACAGGGCACAGCTCGTGCGACTCAGACCATCGTCGTATATACTCCCTACCCCACAACGGGTTTCCCTTCGGCAGCACAAGAAACACAGGGATTCCGGATGAGCGGGCAGCGGAAGCATACCCGAGTAATTTCTTGGCTTCCCATCCTTTTTCCTTTAGGTCGCCCCTCATTTCTTTCCAACCCCTGTTCTTGAAACCAGCTTCTCTTTTGTTAGCGGTGCCAGCAATCGGAACAGTGACAATACATACCGCAGGCGTAGGCGGGACCCTGATGTTCGAAATAGCAATCCCTTTTGCATTATCATCGAGACTGAGATTGATACTTCGAGCATGAGGGAATCGGATTATGCCTTCGCCTCCGATATGAATACATTTTACTGCTGCTCCGAATTGGTGAGCATCATCGATCGAAACACCCCCCTGACGAGACATGTCGAGGATGAAATCGTTGAAGGGGGTATGACCGGTTTCAAGATGTACCCCCCTGGTTGGACAGACAGAGGGGAGAGCAGGGAGAGCGGGAGCGGCAGACAGCATACCGGAGGAAATAAGAGTACCCTTACGAAAATGACCAATAGACATAAGGTTGCGGCCCCACACCTTAGCATCAGTGCAGGCCTTGGTCAGAATATCACCAGCCTCGAATTGAGAGGGACACGTCACGAACAGAAAATCCCCAGCGTGATAACGCTCGTTCAGCGCAGAGATATCGATACGCTGGGTACGAGACATGTGACGCATGTTCGGATTGTGACCAGTGATAATGACACGAATAGCGGCCTCATTGTCTTCCATGACCCGCAAGCGGAAACGGCGGCCCAACATATACTCCCACATAGACAGAGCAGGCAGGCCCAATTTATACACAGCGTGGTCAAGAGATACAATTTCGGCCTCGGGGGTAGACTTCGACACAGAAGTTTGCTTCTTGGACAAAGCATTAAGAGGCATAAAGCTACGCGGCCCAAGAAGACACATAAAGACACCAGAGGTGCTCTTGGAATCAGTACGGTCACCCGCAAGATCGGCATCGCAGTAGAGCACAAGCTCCAGCATCTCGGGTGCATCACCAATCCACCCATACAAGTTGAGATCGAGGGTAGAGTTGATATAGCACACCAGTCGATGGAGTTTCTTATCACACAAGCCATCCCACTTGGTGATGAGACTGGCAAGTGCCTGCACAGGACGGATTAAATCGTACCGCCCCATGCGAGCACCATATAGAATTTTCATCAGAACGGCGGCTGCACAGTCGCCGAGAACGCCCTTACCAGGAGGCACAGGCGTGTCAGCGGGATGGCCCAATAAGCGGTTCACAGCAGGTCGATCCGGATTGGTATCGAATTCCGGTCGTGATTCATCGAGGAATGGCGTATCAGCCGACCGCAAGGTGGCCTTATACTTAGGGCCACAGAGCTCAACATAGCGAGAAACACATTGTTCCATGAACGATCGCATATCGTATTTGATCATGCGAATTTCTCGAGGACCAACAGAGCCCTGCGCGACACTGGTGTCGCGATCACCAAACGTCAGCTCGGGAAACGCCTTCTTGGGTTCCTCGAAGCGCGTCCAATAGGAGCGCGGATCAAAGGCACTAGGGACAACGTGGGAGAAGGTAACATGCTCGCATCCCAAGTAACGTTTGATGCTCGAGGGCGGCTCCAATTTAATCTTCGATGCCATGAGCTCCCACCCTTTTGCCAGATTGGCCTTTGGTCCACTGAGCTTAAAATCATCGACGTAGACCACGAGCATAAGATTGAGTTTGGGATGACGAAATACACTCTTCCAGTCGGGACACTGCTCGAACCCAACTGATCGAAGAGCCTTTTCACAATGCTGTTCCCAGAAACCACCGGCATCCGGATGCCCATAAAGGGCCAGCACCAGGCGTACGACCGGATCGTGATATTTGCCTTGCCATTCGGGCAACCAACGATCCTTGGGCAAGCGGACCCACGTGGCCGGGCCGCCAAGCTTAGCCTGAGTATAGGCAGATTCGCCATCGGCAACCTGTATTTCATGACCAGGAAGAAGGCCGAAGGCATCGGCGGCCTTTCCAGCTTCCATGGTCGCGGCGCAAGAGGTGATCTCGGAGAAAATAGCCCAATTATTGCCCTCGTCTTTGACATGACATCCTTCGAACACCACTCGACCCTTAAATTTGCGATTAGGGTCGGACTCCGGAAGCTCGGAATTCTTCTCAACGCATATATCGAAGATACGGCCAACGTGGGCCGTTTCCCCTTTCGCCATAGCCTCGTTAGACACATCGCGCCACTCACGCACGGATGCGTAATCCCAACATCCTTGGTTGATGAGCTTAATCCACTCCTTGTCAAGGGCGGCTTTCGCCTTGGGATTAGCGGCACGCTCTTTTCGGTCAACGGGCCGTGCAACACACGCACTGTAGAAGAAGACCGATGAATCGGGAGATTGGTGTGAATGAGGATCAGGGCGAACAGGCATTGCAGGTGCCGTATCAACAGCGTGGCCGTCATCGGATGGTTCAACCGGCGCAGAAACATCACATTCCACGTCTTCTGCGATGAAGTCGAGTTCAACCGCTGCCAAAACGGAAGTGTAAAACTGAACCACAGCAACGTCTTGTCCGGGCTCGACTATAATATCGTAGTCGGTAGGATTAAGGACGTCAACACCGGACTGAGTTGCCCCTTCATTGTATGTGTACATGGCCGGGCAAACATCGAGGCCACTGCCGCGGAGCGGCTGAAGAGGGGCGGACATACCACCCGGGGGCTCAAACTCAAGATCCGTAACGACACAGGCGCGAGATTTGGCAGGTACGACAGTACGGCCCTTTGCACGCAATGCGTGTCCATAATAGCCATTCGCAGTCTGCACGCGGCGCCCTGTGTCATCGGCGTTCGGCATACGGGTTCGAACTTTAATCTGCGTTTTGGCGGAAGAACCGATAACGAAGACCGTCTTTCCCGTCCATCGACACGGCAGAGACCGAGTGTCGGATGATCTCCATGAGTCCTGCAATGTGAACTCGGTACCGTCAGTCATGGCCATAGTCATCCTGACATCGGTCAATGTTGCAGGATCAACGGGACAATCTTTGACGGAGGTAGGGTTGAAGCGCGCTCGGCGTTCGATCACATGAAATCGGGTGATCGTGCCAGCTGCGACATCGTGATACCAGTAATCCTTGTCATGCCGTTCGGCACCCGACTCATATTCAGAATCGTAAGCGATGTCGACAGGAGCAGCATCGCGAGAATCCTCTCGGGACATGGCATGAGACTCAGCTTCTCGGCGCTCAGCCTCTACATATCCCTCCCGTTCGGCGCGGTTCATACTGCGCCAGGATTCTGAATCGATAGAGTTCGGTTTTCGAGACCCTTTATATGCCCGCTCGGAACGCGGCACACTCTGACGATAAGGCAAACCCCCCTCGCCTTCCAGGATCTCCGACCCGTGGTAAGGAGGTAACTTCTTCTTGGGTGGGGCATAGCCCTCATCATAAAATTCGACATTGCCGGTCCAGAGCTGCATGAGTCTTGTTTTGCCGAAGGCATACCCGGTCTCATAGATCGTAACCGGGCTTTTGTCCTTGTATTGAACATGTGATATACGCACCGTGCTCAGCTTCCATGGATCAGGCGACTCCCCAACGGAACCGGGAGTCTTACTGGGATTCACCATCGCTTTCCTTGGAACAATGACGTGATACGTCCATTTATGCACAGATGGGTCATACTCCCAGTAGTCAACACCTCCTCCATGAGAGGACTGTGCTCGTAACTCAGCCTCGCGAGCTTGGCGAATATCATCATCGGTCATTCGCGTTGACTCATCAAGGGCGAAGATTTCATCGATATCTTCGAGATCGAGCATGTCGGAGGCGTCAAGACGCTCACTTGGCTTAGGCACATTAGAATGCATCGCGGGATCGTCGATGCACACTGATCGTGTCTGTTTATCGTATACAGCCAGCATCGGAAATGTCCATCGCTCCTTGGGTGAGCAGTATAGCTTCTTGACCTGATGGACGCTCGCACGCAGTGCGTCGCGCTTGAAATCTTCAAGGTCGGCGACTATATAGTCACCATCCCACCTGCCCCCATTCTCGAAGTGGTAACCCAGAAACACACCGGGTTTGCTCGTGGGAGAGAATTTGCTGGGGCGCTGGTAGGACGATAGGCGTTGATCCATGTCTGGTCCTTGGAGGGAGCCAGGTCGATCGTCGTCCCCATCGTCGATCCACTCGAGATAACCATCATCATCGAATCCAACTTCGACTTCGACCAATCCATCATCTCCAGGCGCAGGTACGGCATATTCCTCACCATCGCCGAGTACGACTTCATCTTTCTGACTACGTCGGGTTTGTTTTCGTGCCGGCGTGGGATAGAAGTCTACAAGACATCCGAATGGGAGAACCTGACCGTCAAATTCGGCACCATTAAATCGTAGCGAATACGCACTTTGTCCTTCGCGTAACTCGATGTTGCGAGCATGACAAAAGTGCTTGCACGCATAAGGCCAGAATTTGGCGCTCAGTCCCGCTTGTCGAAGCGCCACTCGTGCGCCATGAAGGACAAGCTTCACCTTGCTCTCGGCAATGGCATTAGTGCGAGGCATGCCAGGAGTGGAATGTTTTACAGAGATGCCGACTCTTTTGCAGGTCGATATGAACTCACGGGCTTTATCACAGTAGATTTCCCGGAGACGGTGCATACCTTCTCTCCACATCCATGGAGAACGAGTTCACATCTTGAAGGTCGCCGAAAACCTGCTGGAACGCTCGAAGCGTGTCGGCATTCGTCCTCCCCTTGACGGGAACACTCTCTAACCACTCGGTCGCTAGATCATAGAAGACAACTGCATCTGTTTCCCCATTATTCCCACGATTGCCAAGCCAGTGCAACACCATAGTATCGATGGTGACGTGCTCGCCAAATTTCTCAAACCCTTTATCGCGTGGTGAGTCTTGGCGAAACGATTTAACGTTTTCCATCTTTGCACGTTGGCATGCATCGCAGTAGGGATTCTTAGGTAGATGGGTCATAAGGTGACGGATGGACTTAGCCTCCTCCCTCAGATCGCGCGCTCTCGGTTCATCGGGCGGCGACTGATGCTTAGGCTTGCTAGGCACCTTCTTGATATCGTCAGGTGCACTTTTCTGGGCACTCTTAGCACCAGGCATATCAAGATCGAGCTCACCAATGTCGTCTAGCTCGCCCACAGGTTCTTCACCCGCAGCCACGATTTTCTCGTGAATAATGATCGGTGCTGGGAGTGCCGGATACACACGAGGGAGATCAGGTCGACCCGCGACTACCTGGGTTTCGCTCGGAGCGAGGTAGGGGATGTTATTGATAACATCAATCTTGAGTTGTCTCCCTTTGGGATCAAAGAATATCGGATCACAAAAGGGTTCCCAGATAAATCGGTAACCAAGCTCCTTGCATCGTTTCCCTAGGGAAAGAAGACTTGGTGTGCTCTCCAGCACATAAGCTTCAATCAGCTCATCGAGGCCGTCAATGCGCATATGGGCAACACCTTTGGTGTTAGTTTTCCCATTGGCGGTCCTAAGGCTGATCTTAGCATTCTGAACTATCAGGTCCCTTTCTTCGCGGGACAGATCACCGAGACCAATAAGGTCTATACCGCAACCGGAGTCGAGCATTAGTCTCCGGACCCTCTTAATAGACTTGACAGCAGCAGCAAAGACCTCGCAAGCGCTCCGCTGAGAAAGCGTGAGCTCAAGAACACAAGCATCATTACCTAGCGTTTTGGCATCAACGTCATCGAGCAAAACCTGCTCTCTCCAAAGCACAGCCTTCATGTGCGCCCTTCGCCTCTCGCGAGCACTATTCAGACTACGGATATCTTCCGGCCACGAATAGTTCAAATTCCTCTCGCGATTGACGGGACCGAAGTTTGGCTCCGGGAAAGAAGACTCTATCACGCGGGTCTCAGTATTCCCAAACGACACTGTCTTCCGCTTGACTGACGGACATGCCATATCGAATGATGCAACGCAAGCGAAGGCGAAGTCTCCATAAGAGGATGCTGTCATTGCCTGAGGGTTGCGGCACGCCCCTCTCAAAAATCCGAGGGCGTGGGCGCCGGGCTGTCAACCCGCCTTGACGTCGGCGCGGGCTCAGCAGGCGCAGGAGCGGCAGCAGGGGTGCTCTCAGCTGGGGCACCCGGCTTCACATGCTTATAAGGACACTTGTCTCCTCTCGAGCAAGTGCCTCGTGCAAAGTAGAAGCAAATACCAGACTCCTTTGAAATCGGTGATTGTGATCGAGGCGGGAAACCCTTCGGCGAGGAGCTTCTTCCCTTCAGGTTATGGGAGAACTTGCATCCGCTTCCTCGCGTGCATCTGCCTTTCTTGAAATCGTAGCAGATTTCCCGTCCTCGCGGGGATCGCGACATTGGGCGAGTCGGTGCGGGAGCTGCTCGTCCCGGACTGCGGGAATATCGTCTTGGCGATCCGCGTCGCGGGGAGGATCGTCTGGGTGACGAGCGCCTCGGCGAGCTCCTTCGGTACGGACTCCCCCTTCTGGAGTCACGACGCCCAGGCGATCTTGACCCCCTTTGACCTCGGGATGAAGATCTGCGCGGGCTGCCGTGCGCAGGTGCAGCGTATCGTCTCTGCGCAGAAGTAGACCTCGTAGCGGTGTACATCTTCTCCTGATTGCGTCGTCGGCGCCAAGTTGTAATCGCATTGACGCAGACGGTTCGCAAGTATGCGTAGTTCCGTACGGATACGTCCCTGTCCCATAGCTGCATGTCGAGCTCGAGACAGCGGAACTCACGCACCTGCTCATAAAAGAGAGCGCAGAGAACAGGATCCTCGGAGCGATCGACTGAGATACCAGCGAGAACATGATCCCACCGATTGGAGAAGGCTTCTAACCTTTCCTGCTCGGATCCATGAGTAAACCGATCAATCGTGGTCTTCATCAGGTCAACGAGCTTGAAAGTCGAATCGCCGGTGACATGTGGTCGAAGGAAATCATATAATAGCCACAAGATCTGCCTACTTCCGAGTCGCCGGTTTATCGTATGCATGCGCTCGGTCTCGGTCTGGATCTTATTCTTCAGTGCAATGGATCGGACGCACTCACGGAACGCAGAGTTGCATTCGTTTTCAAGCATTCCGTACTTGCACTCATCGAGGAGATCCTCATACCGCGTACCATCGGGAATCTCAACCCATGATAGGGCGTATCCGGGATCGTAGGCGAATGCATTCGCGACTCGCTCTTTCATATCGACGATCCAGCGTCGCAACTGAGCAGGCTCCGGCTCAGGATCGAGACGAAAGGACTTGCACTTCGCCTTCTTGGCCTCGCTCAGTGATCCATCGCCCTTGGGTCCACCGAATCCCGAATCGTTGGGACCAGGTGGATTCCCAGTCTGTCTCTCAATACACACGAGACAGATTCTCAAAGGATCTCGGCAACATCCGTTGCAACACGAGAATCGGCAAGAGATGCACGACCGTCGCACGATGGTCGGGAAAGTTCCGGTGCATCGCTCGCACTGGAACGTATCGTTCCCACTCGGCCGACCGGAGGGCCTGATGCTAGGCGGATCAAGGCCGCCATCGGGCGGACCACTCCCGTCAGGAGGGCCACCACCACCAGGCGGACCACCAGGTGGGCCGTCGGGTGGGCCACCACCGCCACCGGGACCAAAACCGGACCCGTGGTGCCCATGTCCTCCGAATCCGAAGCCACCGCCATATGCACCCCCATTATCGTTGGGGCCATCACCACCAGAATAACCGCCGCCTCCGTTATACGCGGGAGGCGGTCCACCAAATCCGGATGGCGCGGCACTGGGTGCAGGAATGGACGTTCTGGCACTGAAGGTGGGCATCGGGGGCATGGCATCATTGGCCGCATCATGCTGAAGCGTCGCAGTAACGCTCGTGTTCGGCGCAAGGGTAAAAGTACCGGTCTCACTATGGAGAATTGGTGCGCCAGCACCGTTGCCAATGAGATTCGATCGGCCAAGCATCGCATCATACCACCGTGACGGTCCCTTCCCTGCCGGGACAGTTCGAGTGTCATAGGAGATTTGGCATGGGAAGGTCGGGCTTGACCTGGGCTCAGGAGCGAAGCTCCGGGCTTCAGGGACGTGTCGGATGTCAGCGCGAGGAGCATCATCGACTTGAAATGGCCTGAGGCTCGGAGTCTGACCGGAAGTCGCTCCGGCGGCATTTGCGGAAGGAACGGCCTGATTCGGCGATCTTCCTGAAAAGCACGCCGACGTTTGACCGAAATCATGTCGGATGGGCTCAACAGGATTATTTTGCCCACGACTTTCGGCAGGTTGTTCGTCAGCGACTCGTTGCTGCGCTCGCCTCAGAATTTCATCGAGATTGATTCCACTCGTCTGAGAGTGAACCGTTGAGGCCTTTTCAGCAGGCGCAGCATTGCATCCCGGCGGAGAGCCATGATCGATCGGACCCAACAGGGAAGACCTCGGAATGGCCGTAGTCGGTCCGCCAGGGAATAGAGCACCTGGAACTGGCGGCAGGTCCGCAGGGCGTGGAATATCCCCACCATGGTCACTGATATCGAAGAACTGCGTTCGTTCTGGACGCGAAGGCGTCGATCTATCAGAACCGCCTCTGCGGACATGAGCGTTCTCGAGGTGCTGGATTCGAGCAGTCAGCTGATCGATATGAGCTCGGTTACTCTCCTTATGATCGTAGAGAGCGCGACTCATCTCGGATCTGATGACTTCGATGCGGTGAGTAGCATTCTGCTCCACAGCAGCAACGCGCGCTTCGGCATTAGAGATATTGATCTGAATCTGCCGCAGCGCGTCTGGGTACTGCTTGATGTGGCGGATCGTCTCGGCAAGCTGCATGGATAGCGATCCAGCACGCTTTTCGTTGAACTGATGGATCCGCTCATCGAACTCAATAAGTCGATCATTGATCGTCGAGGTGAGCTTCGCAAAATGATCTTCAAGCGTCTCGTGATCAGAAATCCGCCTCTCGCGGAAAGAGTCCTGAAACTGCATGAACAGCTCACGCTCTTTCCTCAATTCGGCCTGAAGAAGCTCCCACATGTCTCGGATCTTGCTCTCAAGCGCTTCGGTGATATCCGAGACGCCGTTCCTCAGTATATCGAGGTCGGCCTGGGTGTTGGTCACACCCTGCGCGATCGCCAGAATATCGGTGGCGATGCGCGCGGATGCTTCCGACCCAATGGCTTCATCGACCAGGGCCCTGACAGCACAGGGTCCGGTATGCCACCCGCCGTTATCGATGGCGGGGGCGGCACCACCATGACCCGCCGCGGTAATCGTTGCGACGGAATCATGGGGTGCACCCGGATGCTCGCTCATGGGCTCATCGGGGAGCGAGGCTCCACCGCGGCCAGCCACCGGCCCATAGGAATCGGGGCGCAGTGGGCGGAAGGACGCCGGGTCCGATATCGGTGGACCACGGCCGTCCGGCCCGGACCCAAAAAGGGCCCGAGCGCCCTCTGGATCCCCGCGAAGGGACAGAGGACAAGCTGAAAGATCGGTCGGAAGAGGAGTAGGTGCGGAAGCAGCAGGAGCAGCGGACGCAGAAAAGGCAGGCAACAAAGGCAAAGCACGAGCAGTGGCAGAAGCAGGCAGCATGCCGGCGGGCATCGTGCCAGGCGTTGCGAAAGCAGCAGCAGCAGAGCATGGCAAAGGCGGCGCATGGTGCTGAGCTCTCTGAAGCGGAGCGAGCGAGCGAAGCGTGCGAGGCGGGCGCAGTGCAGCGAGATGCGTGGGCACTATATCATCGGGCTCCACGACATCCCGAGCAACTGGCGTCACTAGTGAAGAACCGACAGTCGAGGGGACACGGGGAGAACCGATCGGAGTCGCCATTCTCTCGGTGGCGCGGCCAATCACAAGTTCCGAACTTGGTCTGAGCCAGGAAAACGGTAGTGATCGGACGCTGATTGGATCAGGCGGTCCGAGTGCCAAGCAGCAGCAGCGAAGCAGCAATCCACAATCGGATGCGGAGGCCCTACGGCTGATAACCTGTGAAAAGCGGAGGATTCCACTCAACTCTCGGTCACAAAGCCCAAGGCAACCAATCGTAGATAAAAGCAAGGCAGCAGGCAAAGCAAGGATGATCAGAGATTAAAACCGTAAGTTTGACGCTCAGCGGAAAGGCAGCACTAGAACCCCCAGGTGCTAGCGGACCTTTTGCTGGACCTGACGCAAAGTCGGTCTTGAGCTGTCAAGCTGCGTAGTGAGACAAAGTTGGCGTGAATCCTAACCAAGATACAGAAGCACATGTACGCATGTCCGTGACAAATCACACGTTTAGCATATAACTAGCATATAGCTATCTGTCGAGCTTGGCTGTTTGCATGCGTACTGCACCAGAGACGACTGCAGCCAGATCTGGTGCAAATGCTCAGCATGCCTACGCAAAGCCATATCACTGTTGCGGGTCGATCCATACCCTTTCTCGTGAAATATACATTGCCCCGCAGAAAGTGTCCAACTACATCCGAAGGGTGTGTCTCAAGTCCAGAAACTCGCATTGTACAGGTCTTGTCGCCCCAATTTGCTTGCGCATTCTGTTTGCAACCGCCGATTGAAGACCTGAAGAATCGGCGGAGATGGGCATCGTTTTGAGCGCCTGCTTGTCCAAATCAAAGTGCCTTATGCCTCCCAGTTTCAGTATGTCGCAGCCATCGCGTTATTGTAAAATACAGCCCCTAGTGCGCTGTTCACAGCGGCCACCGTTGGATCAATATGACTTGGCTCATGTTCGCATCGGCACAGAATTGGCTCCTCCGTCATGCCCTGCCACCAGTAAATCACTTGTTGCCTCGTGTCGACATGAGATATACGATGATTACAGCAATTCTTGCAGTACTACCCATTTCTGCTCTTGCTGCATGTTCCAGAGATTAGTGTGCCTCATCATATTTACTTCTTCCCCAGCAATTCTTGCTATTTCGGTTGAGGCTGTTCTTCTTCATTGCTGTCCCGGAGTACCTGTTACACTCTCGATCCTCGCATCTCGCTCTACGCGAAGTGCGAAAGAGCACCGTCCAGAAATTATCTTCCCTCCAAAAGGCCTCCGAAGAGGGTATGGCCTGGGCTTAGCTCACGAATCTAGGCGGGGAGCCAAGGCTGCGGAGCGGCGAATGGACGGGCAAGATGTGTTAGTCTCTAAATCGTCCTGTTATAAAAACCCGTTGAAGCTTAACTTTCTAGGGCAGATATTTGCATTATATCTGCATGTGTGTTTACATAAGTTTTACATCATGTAACGACCGTCATCCAACAATATCTGGCTCCGCACATCTCTCCAACATCTCGAAGACCCCCGGACACGCAAAGCAGGCCAAAACCTGACACAACTTCCAACGGGAATGCTGCGGTATGCTGCTGCTACACAACAACCACTTTCGACAGCTTCAGGAGCCCTGAAGGTGCTGTACAGGTGCTCAAGCATGAAACGCCTTTGCTTTAGGATGTGGGCCAGCATGCACGCCGAAGGCGGCATGATGCGACATCTCTTAGAATCGGCATTTTTCTCACACTGCCGACTTGCTAACCATGCTCCTCGGTCTGCGATTGCAGAGACGGTGATCTGCCAGCCTACACAAGTCAAGACCTGCGGCCTTGAAAACAGGCTGGTGTGCTGTCGCGTCGCTTTGCACGATACCGCGTCTGCACGTTGCCATGAGGCCCCATCACTTCGTGAAGAGACCAGCTTGGCGCTTTGTACATACAGTCCAAGCAACTTTGCTCTTGGAAAGTACACTAATGATCACTAATGCACACTAGCTACCTCCAAACATGCATACTGCTGCATACTGCATACTGGTAAACCCGGAAGCCGTCCTCCAGAACCTTAAGAAGGCCCCTGAGCCTTGGGCACGTTTGAAGGCCCTGCACCTCCAACGGTAGATGTTGCCTTGGCTGGTGGTGCCTTCGATGGCTTGTCCGTCTCGGTCTTGTCTTGAAACTTCGCCTGGAGAAACTGCCCTAAACCCAAAAAAACCTTAAGAGCTTCACCCTGCCCTCCGTGGCATCCCCGGGCCTTGATGCCAATCCTGGATGTCCCTGGACTGCTGGGCCAGTCGGTGTCCCACAAGTACCTCATCATCAGCAGGAACTCCGGGAAGTCCGCATCCTCAAGGAGCGGCAAATCGGTGGCAGAGGAAACTGAGACAGAACGCTCCCTGCGAGGCCTCGAAGCTCTGCTTGCTCCTCACTTCGCCAACGATCCGCCGAGTGAACTGCGAGGAGTTGAGGTCTTTCAATTTTTCGCTCTTATCACTGAGTGGTACCACGGCTAGTGCCGCTTTTCAACGAAGGGGCCACGGCTGCAGACACTGGCCCTGCGATTAACCTCCCAAGTTCTCAGCGTGCCCTCAAGCCAGGGCTTCTTTGGCTCTGCTCTCAGACAATCGGACCCCCTGGCAGATCCTAGCAGCTGTGCAGGAATCTGCTGCCTTTGCAAAGATGTATTTCAACTCTGCCGTCAGCGCATCCCCAAGCGGGTAGAGGTCGTGGATCATGGTCCGGAACTGCACGCGCACGAGGAACATGTGAAACGCCACCCATGCATGCGCGTGCTGCAAACGCTGCCGGCCTGCTCGAAGGAAAGCTCAGCGGGAAGCGAGCTTTCATGCGACGCGTTGGACGCGGCGATGAAGAGGTCACGCAACCTGATCAGCCGCCGTATTCAACAAGCTAGCTCTTAGCATTTTTTCAGCTCCAAACCCTTGACACGTGAAGCGATCCTGACACATGTTGCATTTTTCCCTCTCCGTGCGGAGATAGGTGCGGATAAAACTTGAGCTTTGCGCAGAAGGCTGTACCGAGCTGCCGGCTGAGCTACCTCGGTATGTTCCCAGCCACTTGCCTTCCGAAAAGAATGGGAACCCGGACCATCTCTCGCCGACTCAGAGCACATGCACCTGGACGGCTTGCTGCTCCTTGTGCAAGCGCTGTCCGTCCTTCCACGAAGCCCGTACGAATCAATCCGGGACTGTGCAGCGCATCGGACCTATACGCGCCGCTTTGCATTGTCAACATGGTCTTGTCGGATGTCCTGAAACTCTCGGAAGAACTGCATCAATTTCAGGAAATCCTGCATTCCCACACCTTGCCACGGAACCGGCGCAGGATCAGCAAGGAATGTGCAAGGAATCTGGTTCTGCATGGTTCTACGAATACGACTGGAACTGCAGTGAAAAAGCGAGCCTGTCCTAACCTTTCCTGGCACGACCACCCTTTTATAACAGGAGCCCAGGCGTGACCCTGAGCAACTTTCTGTGGCTGGGACTGCGTTCCAATTAAAGCTACTACAAGTAGTACACTGCAACCCAGATGGTGCAAAACTGCTTCACGCAACCACCATGAAGATTCATCAGAACACCGTCGGCATGCGGACTTTCCTCTGAAATCATCGAACTGTCGCTTCACTGTAACCTCCACTCCCTGCAGATCGGCAAAGTCGGCCACTCCTGCCTTCCGAACGTGCGCAACCACTGAGCGCCTCTGCAGCCGAAGTTCCAGACGAGTCGCGAGAAGCTCTGCAACATCTTGCACATCACACCAAAACGATAGCCTCCTTCATGATTCGCTGCAGATCGGGGCGTAGCCTCCTTCAACGGTCAAGATTCTCAATCATGCACACCACCGCGACGAGAGCACTTCATGCAGCTCCTGTCCCGTGCGAGAACCGGAAACATGTCTTCCACCATCCGGACCAACCTTACAAGCAAGTCTACTCGTGAGATGCTGCTCTGCTGCTCCTTACTCAAAGTTGTCCGCTTAGACTTTGGCTTTTCTTGTTTTGTGACATAAAACCCGTCTAGTCCGTCATCCTATCAGCTTACCCTACCGTTGTGCTGTCCGCGCATTCTTGAAACTTGCCTGCTTGTTCTTTGCCAAACCCTCGGCTTAAGCCTCAACTGTAACCAGGAAATCCTGGAAGGAGCTTTGTCCACTCCGAGCCCCGAGCTCTTTGCTGGATAGAAAGCCCTTCCTCTTCACGTCGTACTTGTTGAAGACCTTCTCCAGCTGCGTCACCTTCATGTTCCGCTGTCAGTGTGGAAGCACACATGCGCGCTCTGAGTGAAAAAGGGAGAGAGAGAGAGAGAGAGAGAGAGAGAGAGAGAGAGAGAGAGAGAGAGAGAGAGAGAGACAGACAGACAGACAGACAGACAGCCAGACAGCCAGCCAGCCAGCCAGCCAGCCAGCCAGCCAGCCAGCCAGCCAGCCAGCCAGCCAGGCAGGCAGCCAGCCAGGCAGGCAGGCAGGCAGGCAGACAGACAGACAGACAGACAGACAGAGACAGAGAGTGAGAGCGAGAGCGAGTAATAGGGTAATAGTGCCCTTCGACAAACTTCCACAAAAAGTACATACGACGAGTTGCAGACCCTTGCCGAATTGCGCCAAGTTGCGACACACCAGTTTTGAAAGGTCACATGACTTATGATGCAGATCTGATGTCGGCCACATGTCCACCTTGTGCCGAATGTTTCCGCAGCTTGCCCCGCTCTGTCTCCGAACACGACAAAACCGAAACTCCCCTACACCTACATCTATGTGTGTGTATATATATATATATTTATATTTACTTTTGGTATATATGTATATACAATGATATACATATGTATATATATATATATGTATGTAGTTCCATAAGCTAGGTTCCCTTAAGGGATCTATCAGCCCCGGAACCCTGCGGCCCGAAAGATCCGAAGGCGCCTCCCCCTCGGTCCAGCCGCCGTTCGACTTGTACACCTCGGAGTGTGAAGAGCGCCCGAGGTGGCGGCTTGCGTTTAGGGTTTAGGGATTTAGGGATTTAGGGATTCAAGCAGTTAAGGGATTTAGGGTTTAGGGGTTTAGGGTCAGGGTGAAGGGGGTTGGGGTTTAGGGTTTAGGGAATTCGACCACTGAAAAGCAAGTCAGCAACTTAATCTCTACCGCTTGGTGCAGCCACTCATGGCGAGTTGGCGTTGAAGCTTTGTCGCTGGGACGGCGACACCAGTAATGCAAAGGGCAGCCCGTAATCTGATTATAATAACCTACCATTGCGGTACTAGACTGAAGAACTTCGGTTCCAGAACTTTGAAGTCGAAGATCAGCTGTCAAAGGTCGACAACGGCGAATGTCTGCCACACTCGCAAGTGTGTATAGTCTAGTATAGTTACTTCTGCCAAATCGCTTGTCGCAAATCTCTTGCATGTCGGCAGCAAACTCCTGGCACAAGCAAGAGTCTGCTGTCTACAGACCGAATTCTGCACTTCCAGCTTGAAGCTTCCACACGGGCAGAGAGTCGTCTGCATGCGATGGAAGAAACACGACAAAAAAAGAAGTCAAACATGCCGACAGGGCGGACGAAGCTTGCCTCGTCCAGGAAGGGATCTGCCTGCATGAAACTCGCATCCCAACCTCAAAAATCTCGCTCCCGTCTGCTTCACAAAAGTCTGTCATGCAGGTGCTGTGTAGTGCTTCTACTCTAACCGTTTCCATCACTGGCACAGGAAGAAGCCCATACAAAATCAAGAGGATGCACAAACATATGTAGGTCTGACATTATGTTAGTATGTACGTGTGCATGCGTGTACGTTCTGCCGATGTATGTCTGTATGTATAGGTAGGTATGTATGTAGGTTTGTATGTATGTATGTATGTGTATGCATATGTATGTATATGTATGTATCTGTGCATGCATCCATGCATGCATGCATGTAGTACATGTAGGCAGGCAGGCAGGTAGGTATGCAGTCGGCCTTGCAGGTATGCATGCGCGTAACTAACCTGTGATTGAAACGACACACCTCTCGCTTGCCGAACCATCGAAGTCTAATCTGCACCGCACGGGTTCGCAGCAGACAAGGTGAATCGTTCATGTCACCGTCGTCCAATTGTTAAACCTATATGCTCGTGCACTCGTGCTCATGCCTATTCCCCAGACAACCGAGCTTCAAGCGTCCATGCTGCAACGACACTTTCACGGCAGCTGGACATGGTGAAGCAAACGCAGAACACTGTCTGAAAACCCTTCCCGCCATGTGGTAGGTCTTGGCGGTCACTCTGGCGGCCAGGGCCACGTACTGCGCAACAGCAACAGGTGTGCATAAAGATGAGGTCAAACAAGTCCCGCCGGTCGATTGATGTCCGGTCGTGCCTGTTTCTTCACGCGGAAACCCAGCTCGCGCACTGCCTGCATGAAGCAGAAAAAGGCCCGAGCCTTGCTTGAATGGCTCTGCTGTCTGGTGCTGTGCTTTATGCTGTGCTCAGGCAGGAGCATCTGTAACTAGCGCACTAGGTCTTCATCGGATGGAATGCCTCGACTCCCCGGCGCTCGTCCAGCGCCTGCACGCGATCCGGTCAGACGGGCAGGCGGCCAAGCTCTGCATGCGAATCATCCCCATACATGGGCTCGCATAGAAAAATCACGACCAAACCTGTCAAACGGAATTCGCTGACGAACTTACCAGAAACTGCCGAAGAAGGTGCACACCCTTTCCGTCGATCGCACTGTGTGGCAAATGCAGCGAATGTTTTTGTCCGGCCTTGCTTTCGCCCGCAGTGGCATGAAACGCCTGCCACTGCGCGTACCCTCATGTTCCTACTTACAGTACTCGGTTCTATGCGCACGGCGACACGGCCTCGAGCTGCTAGTTCAACAACAAGCAACAGACAGATTGCATGCTGCACTTTACGTAGTGGCTTTGTGATCATTGACCAGATGCCTCACTTCACTTGAAGCGCATCGTAACGGGCTTGTTGGGTTTGTCATGACGGTACAAAATGGTTGCACGCGCCTTCTTGTAGCGCTGGATGTCACGCTCCTGGCACACGAACCCTTGGAGGTTGCGGGTGTGCGCATGTGAGATGAAGTTCATAGACACTTGACACTTCCATGAGGACTCACTTCCCTGATGGCCCACAAGGCCTGCAGCATTCCTGAGTTGAGCAGAACTGATTGGTCTGGCAAATGTGGCGATGAAGAGCGAACAACCGCCGAATGCGAAGATACATTGAGGGCTCTTGTGCGCTTGTGCAAGCAAGATGGCAGACTTTGGGCTCATTTATGCTTGTTTTGTTGTGTGTAGCTTTTTGCAGGCAAGTCACGGACCATTTTTCTGAATTCGCGCCTTACAGATTTGGAGTCAGAGACTCAGCTCGCGTGGCTCATTCCAGTGGTAGTGATCATATTGGATGTTTGTCATGATGATGAAGACACGAATGTTGTTACAATAATTGCTCCTAGCTGTCCTTCCATGCCTCTGCTCCCAGCTCCGTACTGCAACTCCTGCACCATCAGCACTATTACCATGACGAGTTTCGTGCTTGCATGTTTGCCCACGTGGCTTGGTCTGTCGCAGTGCGGCTTGTGGCGTTTGTCAATTGTGTCTTCTCCTGTGTAGCATCAGCAGTTGCGCAGTGCCATCAGCGTCAGCATCGTCACCATCATGATCACGATCTCTGTTCTTTGCGAAGACTGCTACGGCTGCTGCGGTGTCGAAGGGCAGGAAATCTTTTGTCCGCACGAGGCAGAGCTTGGTCAGGGGCTTATCTCCGGCAGGCTGTGCCTGGACAGACTCAGGAGACTGTCTTTTGAGATGTGCCCTCCGGATCCCTGGATAATGCCGGTATTCAGCCTTCAAGGGTAAGCTACGGCTCAAGATAAAGGCTCATGCAGCACCCCTTTAAGATGCCCAAATTACGAAACCGACCCTCCCTGCGTGATTGCAGGGCTGGCATGCAAAAGTTTCGAGCGAATTCTGCATCAAAAGTAAGAGACCCTAAAACCTACGCCCTAAACCCTAAACTCAAACCCTAAACCTGCACTAAACTTTCTCAGTCTTTCGGCGCTCAAATGTTCGATCCTTCCTTCTCAGCTTCTTCTTCGGCCTGCAGCTTTGCCTCCGGAGGAAAGCGGCGTAGTAGTGCCCGAGTAGTGTAAAGTAGTAAGAACAGGAGTAAGAGTCATAGGAGCAGGAGAAGCGGAAGGAGCAGGGGCAGGAGAAGGAGCAAGAGTAGGAGCAGGGGTTAGCAGGAGTGGCAATACGAGTAGTGGTCGTCGTGGTTGTAGTGGCAGTAGTGGTAGCAGTGGTCCTTATGGTCGTCGTGATCATTTCGGGGTGGTGGTCGTGGTGCTGCAGCCGTACGGGTGGTGCTGGTGCTGCTGCAGCCGCAGAGCATCTCACAAGTCGACAAGCGACAGAACCACAGAAAACGTGGGCAACCCTGATGGCCTTCAATCGGCGCATGTCCGACGGGTACGACTTGTGAAGCAGGCTGTAGAGGGCAAAGGTCACCAGCCAAGGGATGCAGATGGTGGCCTGAGGCTTGGGGTTTTTGATTGAGAAAAAAAGTCGAAGAAGTCTGGGTCTGGGAGGGGGGTCTCTCGGTACCTCTGAGGCATCGGCCGCCATGGCTTGGCCCAGGGCGGTGGCGGCCGAAAGGGACGTGCCCTCGGCCTCCTCCTCGCCAAAGGTGTAGCCAAACATCAACGCCAGCTTGGCCACGAAGACCGGGCCGATCAGGGTCGCAATGGAGTTCTCCAGTGCACACTCCCAAGCCATGACTTTGCCTCGCTTCAGCAGCTTTCAGCTCAAAGCACACCGCCCACATGAGTGGCAAAAGCCGCTGAAAGGATGCTGCCAAGCAGCTTCGGTGCTTCGGCGGTACGATATCCGAGAGAATCGGGAAATTAGTTCCGGACTGTGCCCAGTTGCCCAGCAAGCTAAAGGCAGCAATGACGGTGAAGTACACTCCTGGTTTCTTAGCACAGCACAGGCTTAAGGGAGGAGGCGTTGTTGGAAGGAAACAACACGGGGCCAGCGGCTCGTGGCAAAATACCCCGACGGCCCCAACACGGTAGAATTCGGTAGAACAGTGCACGGCTGAGTCTCCAAAGGTGCTCGCAGGAGACCCAGGCGGGATGCCCAGGAACCAGAGGTAAATCAGGGGGATGCCAATGGCCACTGTAATCTGTGCCTTGGCGAACACATCCTTCTCTGAACTCGAAAACCTGTCTATTTTTCCGCTGAAAGCCAGTAAACCCGATACGGGGCTTGTCCCTGGTTCTTGCTCCAGGCGGTGTTCAGCCATGATGGAATCAGCTCAGTAAAGGTAACATCCGATGATATGTTGCTTTCGCACACACGAGTTACATCCTAGCCTGTCTTACCCGGACGGATGAATGCCTCCCCAACCCCCACCCCCCCAACGACCGAGCTCCAGGCACTCAGGGGCCGCCCATGGTAGCCCAAGCGGGCGGCCAGGCAGTCGGCCACCACTCCGCCGATCAGATTTCCGAAGACGCCCACGATGGTGCCTGGGACTATACTGCGATGGTGTTATGTATTACTATTACTATTGTTTCTGTTAAGGGTAGATTTGAGACCTCATCTACTATTTTTGTTGTCATTGTTCGTTCTGCTGTGTATTGCTGTTGCTGTCACTGTTGTTGTTTTGGAATTGATATTGCGGGCTGTAGTTGTTATTACAATACGTACTTGTCTTAGTGTTTGCATTCCTAACAGTACAAGTCAAACACTAGTGTTAGTATTCGTATCAGCATTGGTAAGTACTGGTACCAGTATCGGTATCAGTCACAGCAGTAGTATTAGTATCTATATTTGAATGCGTGGGGGATTGATCTCGACTTGGTTGCTGCTCTCCCCACCAGAGCTGTAATGAATGTAGGTGTGGCTGGCTAGCACTCTCCACAGACTGGACCCTGTCTCTCCCTCTTACTCCCACACGTGCGATCCTATGCAGGCAGAACCGGCGGCCGTTCCTTTTGCACTCACTGCCGGCGGCGGTTCGTCTGTGCAACGGGATAGCTCTGATTGCTCAGGATAGAAGACACATATAGCACTTAGCTATGGGCATTGACTTGAGCCAAACGTTGCGTTGGCGGTCACATAGAAAGGTAAAGACGAGGGATGCGTAGCATGCCCCCTAGAGTCGAGGGACGCGTAGCGTGCCCCCTTCTCTTGCACTTTACACGGTCTTGCTCACAGCTCTTATAGTGACACCTTAGAACTTGACAAGGCATCGCAGTCCGTTCGCACCCCCCATGAGTTGCGTCTCCGACGCTGCTCACCCGGAAGATGGCACGATAGGACAGAAGAAAATTCCGCCGCAACGTTGACATTGAAAATCAGAGCTTTGTATCCCAATTAGAAACGTTGTGACACTCATCTACGTCAGTAACGATCCCCTGAAATGACAAACGAATCAGGCGTCACCGAAGAAAGAAGCATTCGCGATGGCATTCCACGGGCGAAGCTCAGAGGTCACGAACTGATAGGCGAGGAAGATCAGGCGTTGTCTCGCCACCATCTTCGCGTTGACGTAGGATCGCGTTCCCAGGGCCGGAGGTTCTCCTCTGGATATGGGTTCCTTGGCTTTCCCTTGTCCTTGCCTTTGTTTCGGCCTTTGGCGGCGATGTAGTCGTGGTAGGAATTGGTGTTCCAGCCACCATGTTGCTCGCCTCCGGTTCTTCCACGCCCTTTTGAAGGTCCCTTGGATGAAGAAGCGCTTTCACGTTCCTCCGTAGTGACAGGCGTGTCCAGGATGGAAGTACCACCTGGAGGAAGATAGTCAGCGGCCGAAATGTGATGTAGGGCCTCTGTACGCCTTGTCGTCGGGTTTTGCTGTCTCTCCGTCTTGGATCGATTCAGTCTGTCCATGAAATGCGCAGGCATTTGAACGCTGTGGTCCACTAGCAAGGCGATGGTCTGGACTGACTGATCAGAATGAGTCAGCAGAATACCGACGGGGTCGATGTACAAGAAGTCCACTGTTCCAGTTGGCGTTGGTCGTAGCACAGAGAAGTGTTGGTGTCCCGTCACCATTGGGATCACCTCGCATAGGACGTTCAGGCAACAAAAATGCATTGCCTTTACATCTTCATCCCTGTCGCTCTTCAAGTAAGTAGTAGGGCTGAAGTTGTCCCTGCCAATTCCCATCATGTTGGCTCCACGTACAAGTAAAGAAAGCATCTGGTTCGTCCGGAAGCGTTTCAAGGTGTAAGTCCCGTTGGGATCATACTGTTTGAGGTTCTCAGGTTCCTTCGCAAAGCGAATGATCTCCTCATCAGTCACGTCCCTGCTGACACCTGTTTCCTTATCCACTGCTGCCAAAGATCCCCACTTTCCAAGCACATCATAGCGTTGGCCAAGCGCGAAACTTTCCCTCATCTGAAACAACGGCATAGTCGCCCACTTTGCGAATCCTGACCAAGCTTTGTAGATGGATCGGCATACCACGTATGCCATGTACGACAGAGCGGTCATGTTCGCGTCAATGCAATGGGCATTTCGCTTTCCAGAATAGTAAGATGGCTGCATGGCGGTACGTGCAAGTTGTAGTTCAGGATCGATGTTCAAAGACTGGCCGGTAAGGAAGACGGGACGACGTTCCTGTGCGATTGCTTCCGGAACTGCGTCATCAAAGTCCTCTTCAGGCTCAACGTCCATTTCTTCATCAGGTTCCTGTTCTGGATCGTCTTCCGCGACAACAGATGGTTCTGGGATTTCTTCAGGTTCCGCAACGGTCTCTACCTCCATGGCTTCCTGCTCCTCTTCGGGCGCCTCAGGCACTGCGGCTGCTGCGGCTTCCATTGTCTGAGCAATGAAGTCACTGGGGATCTCCGTAGGAGTATCCCGTTGTGGAGAACCTTGATAATATCCGCTTGAAATGAACTGTGACCAGCAAGACGTGCATCGGGAGAAACATGCTGGAACAATGTTGTAGCATGCCGGGCATACCCTCATTCTCCTTCCATCCTCGTCTCTGCGTAGGTCTTCGGGTCGCCAATTCTTGATGACAAACTTGATTCCCTTGTCCATGTAGTGATGCCGAACCGTGTTCTCCCTGTGGGACTCCAAGACAGTTGTGAGGTCACGAATGATCTGCTCCTTGCTTGTGTCGTGGGGTCCAGGAGGCATCTCGCAAAGCAATTCCATGATCTTGCTTGGCGTTCGGTATCTCTCGAACTCGGGAAGCAACGGTGATGCATTGTAGTCCAACACCAGCTCTTTCTCCAACCTTTCATCGTAGATCTTTTCCACCAGAGCGAAAGAGTGTGTATCTCGAGGATCAGGGACGCAAAACCATACCTCCTTGACGAAATGGAAAGGTATCGTTCGACCAACGATCATGATGCCGCTGTCTGTGATACGTCCATCCTCTCGTGCAAGATCTTGCGATGGGACATGAAGAACCGCCAATGGCATATGCTTGGCGTCTCGTCCGTGTACTCGCATCTTGGTCGTTGCGTTCCGGTGATCGAACGGCGCAAACACCCCCCAATAGCTGTGGAGTCTGCCGCCTTGGTTGCCTCGGAATTGGCGCCGATGGTCGAAGTCCCCGTCGGGGTCCTCCGAACCAGGCATGATGCCTTGCGTGACAATGGAATCCAAGTTGCGGCATGCCGTAGCGTGGAACGCACCTCCAAGACGTTGCAAGAGGGTCATAGATGGAGATATTGCGAACCTGTTCTTGTCCAACTGAAGCAAGTTGTTCTGGGGATCTGAATGCGCAGAGTGACCACTCGTAGCCCGAACTGCCCATGGCTTCACCCAGCCGTTGCATAGGTTCAGGTACCTCTGGCCATGCCGGCAATGGTCGTTGCTCTGGATCTCCGCGATCTGGTCCCGAACTGATACCAACATGTTCGAACCTGCTGATCCAAGAACTTCCGTGCCGGGGTCCTTCACTCTCACACCCAGGAACTGCAACCGAATCTTGGCCTTGTTGCGTTTCGTGGCTGCAATCATGTTCCCCTGGAACAATAGCTGAAGTCTTTCATTGTACACTCTCTTCTTCTGTTGGTCATCGGTCCTTGAGACCCCTTCGGTGATGCGTCTGCTTTCATGGGTCCATAGTGGCTCATGCCTCACCAAGTCTTCGATCAGCACCCACCCTCCTTCATCACATTTGATGACACTGTTGAATGCCACCTGGCACCGGTTGTCAAGCCATTCCGAGCCTGGGCGCCTGGCGATTCTGTGGCGCAAGTCAGACTGGATGCATGACAGCGCCCAATCCGCATTCAACCTGCGCTGACGGGTGATGTTGCGAAGGACAACTTCGTTCACGATGTCCCACCGGTTGTTGATGAAGCTTGCACCCTTGGTTGGGATCAGGTCGAGAATCCCGCATCGGATTGGCCTTCCGCCGCCGATGGATTCATAGCCTGGATTGGTGTAGCTGTTAGTGTTCTCGTCGTACACATAGCTAGGACGGTCTCCTCGTTGAGGTAGGCGTCGGTCGCGATGGTCCGAAAGCTGCTCAATGATGTCCACCACTCGCTGGCTATTCTCTGGTCCCGATTCCTGCAGTGGTACGCCACAAGCATCATTTAGGCCCCGACGATTCTCCACATCCGTGCAGAGATTGTGTTTGTTCTCATAACGGATCAAGACCACATCACCCCGTACGGCTTCGCCTCCGCGTCGCGGTCGGGCTTTGGCCTTGGGTCGTCGGTCCGAGGATGCAACACTCACATGATCTGTGGTGTCAACGTCCATTGGTTCAGCCTCTTGTGAAGGTACTCGACGTGGATATCGAAGAAGACTTTCCTTGATGATCTGGACGCTTCGAAGTACCAGGTCCCGGGTTGCAGCATTCTCTGTGCAATTTGACAGAGTGTGTAGGTCACTGCCACAAGCAACACAAAATGTGATGCGATCGCTTCCGACTGACATCTCGCCCTGAGCGAGTACGCCAACATAGTCCTGAAGCTGCGTGACAACTCCTTCACGAATTGCATGCCTGGGATCAGGGCCTTCTGCACCTTGCTCTTCTTCGGGTTGCGCATCCACATCCACATCCTGTGCAGGTATTGGTGGAGCAACTGAGAACCCTGGATCGTCCGTGACGTTGTCAGCGGCCTGTGTCTCGTCGGTTCTCGTAATCTCTACAGGGTAGATATCACCATCGACGATCACTGTGAAATCAATCACGAGGTCAGCGGACATGTTGTTGACGATCTCAGCGACTGCTTCATTCTTCTTGGGCGGTGTCCTTTTGCGCGGGGAGTCAACCGTGATCAGCTCGATGGCTTCGGCCGACGCATAGCGGAAGAATGACCTTTCGATTCCTCTCGCGCACGCATTTGCTCCCTCAAGGCCACCCCAATTCGGAAAATGACTTGGGTGTCTCATGGCAATCGTAAGAAGCCCGAGCGCCAGCTCCAATGTGTCACCCAGGAGCTCTTCCTTGGGCAAGACTGACCCTCGGTAGCATTCTTGGCGCTCTTCTGGAGTCAAAAGCATCCTCATGAAACCAGCATAAGCGCAGTTCCCGGCATCGTAGTAGCAGATGTAGCATGTCTTGCCTTCGGAGTCGTATCCTCTGTCCCACGCCAACTGTTTGGCCTTTCCCCATGCCGCGTACTCGATGGCCTGACTGGCTGTGATTCGGAGACCACCGTAGTGAGAAACCGTCTTGCCGATGTCTTCATAGACCATCTCTGCACAAACTTTGAGGAACTCCTTGATGTCCACACGAGGATCCACGAATTGAAGCCTCAGGTCATAAAGGTGCTTTGCGCAAGCCAAGGTGTACTTCTGGGACGCGATCAAGTCATTGAAGGAGCTGATTTGATGCTGCATCTTCAAGGCTGAAGTATGCGCGCACCCAATGCAGTGCCCAGGATACCCGTTTCCGGTCGGCTTGAAGAAGGCTTGTGCGTAGCACTCAGCCAACTTCATTCCTTCACATCCAGAGCAATAGAACGTTCTCCCTTTGACATAACCAGTGTTCGGGGTCGCATAGGTGTCGATCCTGAACCAGTAGTGCCGGTTGTCGTAGTAGGCCTCGGGAACGGTCATGGCGATGTCAAAATCCTGCCAGGTGACTGTGGACGACTCAGCGACCGTGTCACCCTGGGCACCCGACCTGATCTGTTGCTGCTGTTCCCCCGTAAACCATGTCTGCGAGATCTTGGTGGTCGTCTTGACTTCACTCTTGTCCTCCCAAATCTCGACAAGCGACGGGTGAGCGACTAAGTCGGTTCTGACTGTCTCGTCCCATGAGCGAACTTTCGATGCCTCAACAAAGCACGTGGATACCATCTTCTCGCAAAACAGCTGCTTCTCATAGATAGCTAGGCCCAATTTGAACCTGACCCGATTGTCTGGTGGTGGTACCTTCTCGACTGACAAAGTGTGCACGCCAGACGACGCATGTTTCGCCTGACTGTACATTCTTGACCAAAACGAAGATCCATGAATCACCACACATGCTCGGGCCCGCAACTCCAGTTCAATGTACATTCCCAGCGCGTGGAAACCGTTGAACATAGAAGCTTTCTGTCGAAGGTAATTGCTGGCTGCTCCTACGAACCGTAAGTCGTGGTTGATGTTGACAATTGGAGGGCGCGTGGTACGCTTCCCTGCCGCAATGATGGGGTCAACGTACGTGGCTTTGAGCTGCCGCTGCAAATCAGCACGAATCGCTGCGCCGTCTCCGACCTCACTCATCGGAAATGAAATGTTCTCGATGAGGATCGCTTGGAGAGACAGATGGTAGTGCAATGTGACGGTTGCAAGCTGCTCTTCAGTCAAGCCATCCAATGTCTCATTCACAGATTCCAACGATCCCTTCGTAACTTGGAAGTTGTAGTTGGCACCTGCGGTGATCGACGGGCTCACAATGTAGATCTCACTCCATCCATGCATGACGAGATTCTCTCTCACTGTATGCGATGACCCTCTGGTCCTTGCGACCATGTCAAAGTCTTGGACGAGGATTGTGCATTGAGAGCGCATAGTCGCGGCATCAGGCTTGCCACCCATACCCAAACTATTGCGAAATCCGTTCAGCGTGTTCATGGTATTGATCCTTGCTTCTGCCGGAATTTCATCGTTGTCGACAAGATCGCTGTCTGCCTCGATCATCACAGCCGAGGTAAGCATTGGAGGAGAAGGAAGATGCACGCACGACACCAATGCCAATGCATGGTATAGCCGCGAATACATCCGTAACCACATCTTCGTGCTCAGCTTCACGTAGACCTTCAGGTTGAGACCCTTGTCGTCACTTTGAGAGACGGAACGAATCCTTGCCAAGTAGGTCACCAGTCTTCTGACGTAATGCTGAATTGGTGTGGTCCCCACGTCGTGGTTGGCCACGAACTTTGGCGTCTCATCAATGGTAGGTGGGTACTCGTCTTGATCACGGGTCGTCGCCAGCAAGCTTGAGCGACAGCCCTTTTCATCGATGTTGACGTAATGGTACCAACTTTCCTGAGCGCCAGCGGGGATTGGAGCTTCCTCCCATGTCGGTTGCGATGGTTCCTCTTCCGGTTGCGAAGTCGGTGGTTGTGGAGGAGGTGCCGCAGAAGATGATGACGCCGATGCCGTTGCCTCGTCCGTCCTTGCCCTCTTTGGTCCGTGGCTAGGGGTGGCTCGAGGCTCGGTAGCGGATCCTTGTGATTGTCCCGGCGTTCTTCCATGCTCAGGGTGCACGATTCCTTCCGGTTCGAGGTTGCTTGCCGTAGGCATCGCCACCCTCCCCGTAGAATACACCCAGCTAGGATGCCGTTGAAGATTGGGCGGAAATAGGCCATCATCTTGCAGAAGCGGTCTTGGTGCCTCCATCTGTTGGAATTCTGCTTCCCATATGCTCAACGTGGCGCGTTTGGTAGAGCAGTCGACCACATATCCAGATTCAACTCCGCATTGATTCCAGGTGTAGCTACGGAACGCATCCGGCAATTGGAAACCGTTCCTGTCTTGATCTGCACATACAGCATCCACGTGGTGCTTGAGGAAAGCGTACGTGGTGTAGTCGGAATCAGGGAGCACATCATTTGACCATCTGTAATGCGGGTGTCCAGTGTCTGGATCAACCCATGATACGTAGGAATGAAGCACGTGGAGACAGACACTAAACGCCTGGAGCGAGTTCATCGCAAAGGCGAGCGGGTGTCCCATGCCTTGAGGCATTGTGCGCATCATCATGGCCAGCTGGTGAACGTTGAGTGGCGTGGCACCATCGTTGTTCGCAGCACATTCCTGGTTGTAGGTCCGTAGTCCATATCCAGTGTGTTTCGCGAACATGTACATCAGCTTGCACACCCTACATAACGTAGGCTCCGCCAACAGGTCTGATTGGTCGGGTGCTCTACCCGACATTGGCAACTTGTGGTAGTAGTCCTGATTCACCGTATACCATTGTTGAATTCTCGTGTCTGTCACAGTCTGGTAGGGCGTCTCCACGGAGTTGATGAGAACAGCGAGGTTGTAGTAGCCGTCCGCAGTGACGATGTTCCTTGTTGCAGTGTTCAAGTCGAACCGAACTTGCTTTCGTTCTTGTTCCAGTTCAACCACAGCCAATTTTGCATCATCGCGGATCACTTCCTCATCCACCATGAACCTGGTGATGGCATTGTACTTCCCCTCGTGGTCAGCAACAATGTGTTTGAGACCTCCACCAAACTTGGTGACCATGGCGAGTATCTCCCCATAGGGTTTGTCCATGTACTCCTCAGGAGCAGCAAACAAGCAAGCTTTGAGGATTTCTCGGACTCGAATGGAAAGATCTCCTCCTGACGACAGATTTGCACACGTGAACAGCAAGACCAACGGAGGTGCTTTGAAAGCTGCCCATGTGCGAATGAGATCATTGTCGACCACTTTGTCTTTCGTAATCTTCGGCGGGAGCGAGCGCTCTGCGACGAATCCCCAGAATACATCTCCAGGAACTTGTGGAACTTCAGAAACGTTCGCATCATCCCACCAGACGGGAAAACTTCCTCGTGGTCCACTCCATCGAAGGCCAGCTCGTAGGCATTGTAGCTTTCAGCCATGGCTCGGGTTTCGGTCCTTCCTCCGTAGGAGGGAAGTCCCTACACCCTACTCGACTTCACGGTTCCGGGTTCTCCGTAAGAGGCACCCTTCCCCGATCCGTCTGGTCAGACCTTAGTTGTTCCTTAGTTGGGGCTGTCTAATAGCCCCTTCATCAGCGTCTACACACTGATGTTGCTGCCATGCAATGTCCTCAGATTCATGTGCAACATGACTGACACTGACATGAGCTCGAACAAGGCTGCGAACATTCCTCGCAATTGACCGCCATGAAACATCAATGCGCTGCGACAAACTGTTCTTCGAATCATGGTCCAAGCAATCATTCAGTCTCATCACCAAACGGTCCGCTTCAGGCATGTTAGAGAACATGATCCTGCGTCCACCACCATCGCCATCAGCACCAACATGATCATCAACCTTAACCTTCGTCACCTTGCCACTTGAAACAAGAGCATGCAACTCTGGCCAAGACCAACATGAACATGAAGAAGGCATGTCAAGCGAAAAATAGACGTCGGAAAATTCCGCACACTTCTTCAGCAGGCGTTTGAGAGATTTCAAGACACTTCTGAAAACCTTGTACTTCCCACCAGAACGTTTTTCACCCCCCACGCAAGCCCCTTCACTACTTCCAGGACCAGCACCTGATCGCAAAAGCGATGCCACAAATAGCACAGGTGTGCGCAGGTCGTTCCGGCACGCATCCTTCATTGTACCGATAAGGCATCCTCATCGGCCTTGGAGCTGATCAGCTCCTTGCAAGTTATGCGAGAGCAACCCTTAGTGAACTTAGGTACGGCGTAGCCGTTACCCAAGCCACAAAGGTCAACAATCATGCGGTCTGGCTTCCGTCCACCATCCTTCGACGGCATGGCTACCAACCTCCCATCGCCAGTTGCCTGAAATTTCAAGGCTTTAAGCAATCTTCTGGAGATTTGGCTAGTCAACTCGCATTTATCAGATCGATCCTTAGCGTCCGAATCAGTCATGTGCAAATGTTTGGACGAGCACACATCCGACGACTTAGGATGCAGCGCGACGTTTGCGGCAATGTACTCCCATTCATCCTTGCAGTAGCCGAGCTCAACGGCGGTTCCAGGAGATACAGGATCCCTAAAGGTATAACGTTGCCCGTGAGTGCATCCTTGGATCTTGATGCTCTTCCACATGGCATCTTCCTGAAGTCCCTTGTACTGCTTGGTTTCCTGGACTTGTACTCGAGGAGGTACTTCGATGATGATTTGGAAACCCCACGATGCCGCTCTGCGCGCAATTCTTTGGACGACCTCCCCCCATGGGTAGTCTGTCCGCAATTTGCCCTTTTCGGGGTTGTCAGCGATTTTCCGACTCAGCCACGAATTCTTGCCCAACACCCCTGCACCAATGAAGATTACGGAGTTAGGGTTGTCTTTCCTTGCTTGCACCACATCAAAGATGTAGGCGAACATGGCGTCGTCAACTTCTCGCCCCATACTCAGAACATTTACTTGCAGCCCAGGGTCGTAGTGAGAATCGGGATCATGCTGGGCGATGCAATCCTTGCCTGGAGCATACTCGTTCCACCAGTTCTCCTCATCGACTCCTATCAATGTCCATACCGTCACTGCCTTTGGAGCATCTTTGATAGTGATACGGTACTTCCACCGCCTGTAAGGATTCTTGTAAGCATGGACCAACCTTCCATCGTGGTCGAGGAATTGGATCACCAGACCCTCCTTGGGCTTGTTTTCGGCGAAATTGACCACGTGAGGCACAATTGCTCCATCATATCCTTGATATTCCTTTTTCTGTTCCGCCGCATCATGCCATACATCTTCGTACACTGACGACCATTGATCATAACCAAATTGAGAGGCTTGACTCTTGGATTGGCCGTTGAAACAAAATCCCTGGTGTAATGTAAAGCCCTGGTACCCCCCATGGATGGCACGCGCCAGTGTGACAACCACCGCTCGCCATTTGGCGGGCAGGGCGCGCACATAAGACTGGCCTAGAGGCGGTTCAGGAATAGGCAAAAACGGCGGCGCAAGTACGTCCGCAATGGCAGCGGGGCGCAAATGCCCTCGCACGGGATGGTACTGAAACACAGCACGCTCCACGTAGCGGTCGAACTTGCCCGGTGTGTCAAGGATAGCAGCACGATCCTCCATCTGGTGCCACTGCCCTTCACGAAGAATCCACGTCGACCGAAGGTAACGACCAGGCGGCAACGCAGAAGGCGGCCCCCGCAACATGCGCGGGAACTTGACAACCAGGATGGGGTCCACACTGTCATGTTCTTGCAAGCCTTCCTTACTCGACAATCCGGCGCTATACAACACCTGAGGGAGGATCGGCGTCTGCGTGTAAGGAAAACAAGGCACCTCGCTCTTGAACGAGTAGTGCTGCTGACCCTTCTCATCCGTACTTTGGGAATGAGTAGGTCGCATAAGATCCATAATCTCCTGGGAGCCAATGAGATCCGGCGGAAAGATGTTGATGAGCTGACACTCATGTGTCCAGGATACAGAATCCTTGAACGACTTGGTGTGTATATCCGCGGACATCTTGGCAGTGACCTCGTAGGCAAGAGAAACGTAACCTTCCTGAAAGATAGAATGCATCCATCCAATGCAGATACCGTGGGTACGCTCCAAGTGACGCATAGTCGGATTCTTACCCGTGCGAATCACCCCGATCATGGTCTGGTTGTCGTCGTAGAAGACGAAGTTGGGGTCTTGCCCCCCAAGCTGCTGCCACAACGTGATAGCAGGCAATCCAAGACCTGACATGGCAAAGTCGGCCGCGACAATCTCGGCCTCAGGTGTGGAATGACTCAAGCATCCCTGCCTTTTGCTAAGTCCCGCCAAGGGAAATCTTGTGTGAGAACCTTGAATGTGCAAGTGAGCGCCGGAGGTAGATTTCAAACTTTCTCCACAACCTGCATAGTCCGCATCTGCAAACAGCCCGATGGACGAGTCCTCCAAGGAGTTCCCGACCCATCCAATGATCATGTGATGTTTGGACTGGTGCACATAGGCCATGAGATGATGAAGAAGAGCATCCTCCTTCTTGGTCCATTTCGTGATCTTGCGTGCGAGATTGTTGATACTTCGCAGAAGATCGAAGCGGCAAATGCGCGCGGCATAAAGCAATTTCATGAGAATGCTGGCTGCCTGCGGAGCGAGTGCGCCGCGATTGGCCTCGTTGATTTCCTCTTCCTCGGGCGCCTTGGGAATAGGTGGAGGCGGAACTAGCCGACCATCCTTATCAACAGGCATGGTGTGTCCACACCACGTGCATCGATGGCTTTTACCTGACTGTGCCGGAGCACGAGCTGGGTGATTCTTAGTCTCCTCAGCCGGACTCGGCGATGGTACCGTTTTGAATTTTGTCGGATCGAACCCAGTCACGTCGCAGTACTTCTTGACTGTCATGTCCAGGTACGTCTCCATGTCGTAGGTAACGGTCTGCACCTTCGTTTTGTCATGCAACGTTGCCTCGCCCTTGGAAATGCGACAACCCAGATACAAGCCCAGCGGCGTTTCTTCTTCCAATCGAAGTTCTTGGCGCAGCATATCCCAACCCTTGGGTAGATTCTCTTTGGGTCCTGCCATCTTGAGATCATCCACGTAGATGACAAGTAAGAGCTTCATTTGCGGGTGAAAATACAATGATGGCCATTCATCGCCAATCGGCTTGAACCCCACTTTCTGTACCGCGGTGTGGCAATGTTGTTCCCACATGGTTCCTGCGTCAGGATGTCCATATAGAGCTTTGATCAGGCGGCATACCGGCCTACGGAATTTGTGCCGTTTAGCAGATGGATGCCAGGCTTCATCAGGCAGTTCAACCCAACACGGAGTGCCCGACAATCTAGCCTGAATGTATGCTTGGATAGCATCCGCCATCTGGACATCGTTGCCAGGAAGACGTCCGTAATAATCTGCCCATCGTGAGGCGTCAAACGTAGCCGGGGAATTCCCCAAATCCTGAAACAATGCGGCTTCCATATTCTGGTCTTTGACCTGATCCCCGAGTAGTACACCTCGCCCCTTGAACTTCCTGGCAGGATCGTCCTCTTTGAGCTGATAGTTCTTCTCGTAGATCAGTCCGTGTACTCGCGCCATATGTACTTTCTCACCTTTCTTCTTTGCCTCGGCGACGACGTCGTCATATTCACGAGTAGTTGAGAAGTCAAACACTTCTTGGTCCCACAATCCCTTCCATTCTTTCATGAAAGCTTCCATGGCCTTGGGATTGTTGATCATCTCTTTGCGTGTGACGGGTCGATTGACCATGGCATTGAAGCACGATCCTCCTGCATGATTCTTTTCCCGATGTACGTTTCTGTGAGAAGTCGTACACGGCATAGAAGGAATCCAGTTATCATCCATGACCATATGCGCCGGAACAGCCGGCACGACATCCGCCAAGAATTGTTCTTGTGTATATTGATCCACATAGGACTGTGCCCATGACCAACCATCGTCGTCGTCAACGGTCACGTTGAGTTGCAGATCAATTTCTTCACACGGAACAATCTTGGGAAAGATCATGTTGTCCAAAGTCTTGGTGACTATCTTCTTTCCTATCATAGCCTTCTTCCGGTCTTTCTTGGCAACTCGAGCTTTGTCTCGCTTTTCTTTCTTGTATGCTGCCTTCTTCTCCGCTTCGCTCATCTTCTTCCATGCTTCCGGAGAATAAGAATGGATAGGTCGCCGTGTAGGAAGAGTTCGTCGACCATCACTTCGGATCTTGTACGGAACTCCCCTTTTGTCGATCTTGCAAGCTTCACCGTCATCGTTAAGATATACAATGCCGTCTCCTTTCTTCCCCGTACTCCAATGTTCAATCTCCTCGGGAGCCAACTTCTTTTCTTTCAAGATCTTGATAATCTCTCCAGGTTCTTCGATGTCTCCTTCGGGGATGAGTCTACCGGTTGGACCGACTTCGCGGGGCGATCGTCGATCTTTCCCAGTGACCGTTGGTTCAGAAGGAGGCGGTGCTGCACGTAGACCCAGCTCTTCGTCTAGTTCTTCGAGTCTTTTGTCTCCTATGGCATCAATAGCTTCATGTTCTGCTGACTTGAAGACTTCGCCAAGCGGCTCCGCCTCAATGTCAGATGGATCTATGTCCTGTAAGTCAGGATCTTCTCCGGGATCCGGTGGAGGAAGAAGTCCACTTGGATCATCGTCATCCCCGCCGTCACCATCTCCTCCAGGCGGACCGTCACCACCGTCATCGACGTCTTTTATCTCCTTGCCAGCGAGGTCAACGTTGTCCCTGAGTCCCTCAATGGTTGAATTCATCCTTTCGTACTCGGCTTTCAGGGGAAACGTTATCTCCTCTGGGAAGTAGATAACTTCTGTCTCGTACGGTCTCATCAACTTCCTGGGAACAGATGCTTCCATCGACAAGTTCGCGTTGGCAAATTCCTTCATATCCCAAACGCGATACTTCTTGGACCACCCTTGACCAGCAGTGATGATGTATCCGGCAAAAATGCCTGGAATCCCCTTTGGATCGAATTTGTTGCCATATGTCTTCGGCCTTGTGTCCGTCGGCTTGAAGAAGACTTTGGCCCCAAAGGGTATGGCTTTTCCCTCGAAGTCCCTTCCAGTC
>CAJNDT010000469.1:0-192500 GCA_905221615.1 Symbiodinium sp. CCMP2592
TGTATTCGAAACATCGTCCCAGAAGAGGCCCCAAATACACTTGAGGCGAGCCCGAAGAGAACGGAAGTCAAGTGCGGCCCCGAAAGCGAGCACAGCGGGTCCCAGCTGCAACATCCCGGCACTGGCATCGCAAGGAGCCGGGTTTGGGGTTTCCGTGTGCCTTGAAGGGGGCGGGGGCTACACTTACACGTTACGCGCTCGGAAGGTTCGGTGCTGAGTGCGTGCTGGTCCAATTCATGTAATTAAAGCTGCAAGTCGCCGTCTCGGGCTGAGGGCCATGGGAGGACAGAAGGCAACGGGTAAGGTGGCAGCACGGCCAGAAGCGAGTGGGAAAGAACTGTGAATAGCAGGAAGCTACAATCGCGAGCTGGAGCAGCAAACATCCGCACTTTGGATGAAGCAGATCTGGACGTGCTTTCTGTGAAGCGGCTACTGGGATCCCTCAAGCTTCCTAGACCCCACATGTTTAAAAAACGCACCCGTTCGCAGAGCTCCAGAAGGCAGACAGGGCATGAATCCAAGAGAACCACGCTTCATGTCCACCTCTTCTGTACCATAATGGTTGCTTTGGGCTCTGATGGCCTGTTTCCAGACAGCGCGCCAGCAGCCCACAAAAACTTAACCTTACACGCAGTTCTGAGCGGGATGCCTTGATTGGAATTATCGTTCCCAAGCAAATTGTGACCGCAATGAAGCAAGTGACCCTGAAGCCCCAGCTCTAAGCAAAACCGAAGACCCTAAACCCTGAAACACCGAAATGGGGTGCCAAAAATACCAAGTAGGGAGAATTTCAGAATGAAATGAGAGCCCTAAAGTTCACAATGAACCAGGAGCCCTTATGTCAACCCGAAATATGGTGGGTTCCTTCTCCTTCTGCTTCTTCTTCTTCTTAATCTCTACTGTTATTGTTATTATCCATCGGGACTGAAGGGAACCCTGGGGTTGAGACTCAGCCTGGCTTCGGTGGCGCATTGCCGGCCCTTGGCACCTGGAGAAGTGCGGTTGAGCTCTCAGCGATAGCCTTTCTGTGGAGATCCGGGGGGCATAGTAAGTAGGAGTTTCCGAAAATTAGAGGTACCGTATTCTGAGTACAGTAATCGGGCTAGTACAGGAGCTAGACGTGATTTGGTAGCTACTAACCGTACTTGCTAAGTCCGCTGATCCGTAGAAAAAGCACTTTGCACCAAGACAGAAAGCTCAAACCGAACCTTGTTGCACCCAGGACCCTACATCCGAAACCCTAAAGCACCAAACCTGAGCATCTCTGACCCTCTTCGAACTTGACCAGGTCCTTCTTCGAATCTGCTTGTGCTACCCCAGACAAACGCTTGCTTGCGGGGGTTTAAGTTCGGGCGCAGACCCGAGACTTCGCCGCCCTAAACTCTGAACCCGTCACCGTCACCTATATCTTAATCCTACAAGACGTTTACAGCAATCTTCGAGCTTGCCGCGAGATCCTGCTGACTAAGCCTATAGCCGTTTCTTCAAAGCTTTGGACAAGGTGCCAACGTCCTTGGATCCAAAGCTCAAGCAATGTGTCGCGGCAGTACTGATGTCCATGGCGTCGAACAGTCTATATGGCTTCGAATTCCGAGCTACAAGGGGTGGGCCCACGATGAGCTCTTTCTGATTCTGACGGTTACTACCTTCAAGCGCACCCGAAGCATCCCATCAATCCTACAGTCAGCTCTAGACGATCTGAATCAACCTGATTTCTGCTTTGTTGGATCCTTTACGAGGCTTTTCACGTTGCATCCAGTCTTGTGCTTTTGAGGGCCCATCTCGCATCAGGATCCAGAAGCAAGACCAGAAACGCCTCCTGGAGCCAGGCCGGACATCTCGGCAAATCTCAGACGCTTCACGAGTCGAGTTTAGTGCAGGCATCAAGACAACCGACACAAATTCGTTTTGGGCGCATGTGCTGCCGAGTGAATTTTGTTCGCACCGGTGGCGTTTACGTGGATCCTGGACATTAAGCTTCGGCCGAGCGCTGCCACCCCGACACCCAGATCGTCTAGAAAGGGCCAAACTTGCATTCCACAACCCGATGCACGACTGGAAAGGCATGCATGAGCCCTAAACCAATCACCAACCGAGCAATAGGAATCTCACCAAAAATGAATTGAGAACGCCAGTGTTGAAAATGACGGTTCCCTTCTGAATTGCTTACGATCGGAAACTCCTCCTGACCGCGATACACTGACAAGAAGAAAACCAACTCAGAGGAACTGGCATTCGGTTTCGAAACCTTCCAGCAGCTGTCAGATTTGTCTCTCTCTTCGTAGTCCTACATAGACCATGAGAGCTACTTCGAGGTGCCGGCACCAACGACGAGAAATCGCAACACACCACTTGCCCCTCGCCTCGGTCCCAAACCGCTAATCCTAAGGCCCTTGCCTGTGGTCCCTACTATACTTATTATGAGGACCCTCGTGTAATACCCTAAATAGTAGGACCCTTGTTGTAAGGACCCCAAGATAAGGTACCCCTAATTACTACATGTCAAAACCCGGCCCGACTGGTTTTCCTTATGACCAGGCGTTTAAGTTCTTTGTCCCGATTCCCGTAATCTTGTACCCGAAGACCGGGGGAACTGGCAATCGGGAGCAAGAGGAAACAACAAACTCCGATTAGTGAAGCTTTGTTGTCTGGAAGATAAGCTCAAGGCATATGAGCCCGAGTTATAATGACAATGGCTGGTGAGCATCTGGTAATCCAGTCGAAGCCCAGACAGGTGCAACCGTTCGAATTCAGTGCGTTTGCGAACACGAGTCAAGTCAGTGCAATAACAATATATACTTCGGAAAAGACCTCCCGCCGGCGCTCTTCGGAAGGTTCTGGACCTCTCACAGGGAGGTTGAGGCCGAAGGGGACTGTCTTAAGCCCACGACGAGAGCATCCAGGTGTCCCACTCCGGTCGAGGCTTTCTGCCACCTCTGCTCTAAGGCATCCAACTCGACTCCATCCATGTCGACGGCATGGAGATGCCTCAGCTGCTCCTGGATCTCCTCCTTGAGGCCCTGGTTCAGCACGGAGGTGTACCACTTCATCAAGGCCTCTGTCAATTTCGAGAAACGCTCCAACCAGGACTCCTCGGACCAATCGCCCTTACCGAGCTCGCAGCCTGCCGCCCAATGCATTGCGCCTCCAAGAAGGGCCATGCATGCCCCCTCACCCACCATGCCCACGGCAAGCAAGCCGGGAGCGGCGATAGCCAACATTACAAGGCCACCAAGGGCGACTGCAGCCCCGCCTGCTGCCTTGTGATCCAAACTCCCTCTTTGGTTCTTCTCCAGCAAGGAAAACTTCCCGTTTGACATCTCGCTTTGAGCATGATGTGTCACACGGCCCGTGCTTTTATACACAACCTTGCGTCTCGCAGAATGCAAAACATCCTCGCAGTCCATGCAGGCTTCCGTGGTCTCCAGCCAGGACAAGGCTTCTTCTTGCAAGAACTTGATGACATCAGCGGCCATAGATCTCATGATCTTCTCGTCGAAAGACTTTGCTTCCAAGGCATTGAATCGGGTCCGTTTGCCCTTGATAACATGCCTCTGAAAGAGGTCGACGACTTCTGAGCTGAAAGCCGCGTTCAGGTTTGCGCTGCTCAGCTGATCGGCGCTGGTGCTTAGGAGCTTTGCTGCCCTGGAAATTGCTGCGCCGATTCTTCTCTCGACAATTCCTGAAACAGTCTCCTCGCATGAGGCACTCAGGAGGAGACGGGGATCGTCTTGGCTCTGGCTCAGCAACGCCTGACATGCTTCCATCTCCCGCTGTCTCTGTTCCAGTGTCTTCCGGAAACTCTGCATCCTGTCTTCGAGACGGCTCTTAGCAGCCGCCAGGTTCTCCCTGATCTTTCGAAGAGTAGGCTCCAAAATCATGGCTGGCAGGTGACTCTCCACAAACGCAGATATGAAGCATGGGAAGCTGCAGCTGTCAGGAAAGGCTGCGAACTTCCTCACAAGCTCTTCTTCAATCCTCCTGCCATCAAAGTCCTCCTCGTCCTCCAAGTCTTGGCCACGGGCTCCTCGGAATGCAGATCGGCATCGCTCTTGCTCTGCTGCCCCTCCTTGTGGAGGAAACTCTGAAGGAAGAGGCCCCGCTTCCTTGATGCCGTGAGCACGGAGCAGGAAGCTGTTCACGAACCTGGGACTCATTCGGGGTTTTATCAATCGGACGTTCCTGATTCTGTACGATTGGTGTGGACGCAGCCAGCCGAGGGACATGGCTTGTGTCAGGAACATTCCGGGCGCCTCTGGTCAATGGATAGGATGCAGAGTGGAAGGCACAGTTTAGGCAGGCGTCCAGGTGCATGTTCACAATCACAACACTTAAAGCAAAACAACACACTCCAGCTTGTAGCCGACCCTCTCAAACAAACAAGCTACCATACAGAAGCTCAATAGCCACCCCACTATGCCAACACCCATCCAAACCAGTGAACGCAAACTCCCCGCCTCCCCCATCTACGGAGAAGCCCAGCAGCTTGACCGCCAAGGGTGGCGGCTCCAGTGTCCGCGCGTGCTTCTCCAATTCAGGTCGAAGTTCTCTCTCCAGTTTCTTGGAAGCAACCTGTACCATGTGGCTGTCTGTAACACAGGGTTTGGGTTTGAGGCTGGCATCCTGGATTGAGGATTGCATCAGGCTTAAGATTGGGGTGTGGGGTTGGGGTTGAAAGATTTAGGGTTTGGAGCTTCAATAAACTTCAAAACTTAGCAAGGTTGAGGGCTCCGGTGCGAATGCTGTTGGAAAGAAAATGCTCGGGTGACAGGTTTGGGAGAGTTCCGTGCGTACTGTAGAACCCTGACTAATAACAGGGATACCGGACTTGCTGGGGGTGATGACAGTCCTTACAAGGATTGGGATTTGCAGGAAACAGCAACCTTCGGATTCGTCTCAATTACAGCTGCCTCAACAACGTGTTTGCATGGCGCTCACGAAGTACATCTTGGACAAGCTTTGGCAGCTTTGGGCTTGGGCATCTATCTGCTTCGGGCATACGTTCCGAAGTTGTGGAATGGAGCAGCGCTCCAACATGCAGCTATGCCCTGCACCATGACCAAGCAAACACGACATGTCTGCCCCCTCGAACCCAGCACGCGCGAGACTAAATATGTTGATGGTCCGGTTGAGGGGTCTATGAACCACGCACGGAAGGCACTTTGCATTGCCGCACTTTGTGAGGACCTGCTTGTAGACTTTAAAAGCTGTACTGTCGATTAGATCTCGAACTAGAGAAATCTTGCCTCAACTTCCAAGTCAAAAACCTTCTGTAAGCTCCATGAAAGCCCACTCTTCTCCTGATTTCTCCGACAAACCACGCAGCCGATACCAACTCCCAAGGCCTTCGTCATCAAAACGCAATCACCACCGAAGGTCTCAACTCCCGCAAAGTATCGCTGTCTTGGGCCAACGCCCCCTTTCTCCTGCAGCTCCGTCCTGGATTCGGGAGGTTTGGGTCTTGGGTGTTTCGGGGCTAAGCCTTAAACCCTAAACTCATGTGAGAGCATATCGCAGGGGCTTCGCTAATGAATTTCTGGGGCTGAAAGTCCTGGACCTTTGACAGCAGCACCCTGCAGCCCAAGAACCGAATCTGAAACCACAAGTCAACAACTGCAGTATCGCAGAGAAACCTTCTACAGATTATACTACAGATCTCCAAAACCCTAAAATCCCTAAAACCTGCTTCACGCGTACACGCCAAGACTCAGATGGTCCGGGCCAACCGTGAGCAAAGCTGCGATTGCTCTCCGGCAGCTGCCTTTGATCATCGCATTGATGAACTCGCCTGCAACGCCCCCTTCCTTAGAGGAGGATTTCGGCAATATCTCGCTAATCCAGAAGAACTCCCAAACTTTCTCAACCGTTCCGGCGCGTGATTTACACTGAAGACTCACTACCTCTCTACCCGGATCCCCGGTTGCATGGAACAGGCGCTCTCTGAACTCTGGGGCCTCCAGAACTAGCAGGACTCGGGTTTAGGGTTTAGGGTTCGAGACGGGGTTTAGGGTTTGGGGTTTCTAAGGATTAGGATGAAACTTTAGGCCTGTGGCCCTGAAGAGTCCTAGTTCAAGCCCCAAACGAGGCCCTGAACTCTACACCTCAAAGTGATAGGGGGTTACAGAGACTCATAGGAATATTGAGGAGCCGTGAGGCATGAAGTCTAAAGAACTCATAAGATGTATAATTCATAAGGACCATTCAGGTTTTTATCTCCTGCTACGGTTGGAGAAACTCAAACTTGGTCCCTGATACTTCTACGGGGCCTTACATAAATCGTGAAACTCGACCCGAAAGAATCAGAACCGCGATGTGTGTATGGACTAGCCAAGCTGCGCTGTTTCCCGGCAAGTCCACCAAAGTGAAGGGAAGGTTGCGGCAGCCCAAAGGAACTTCCACAAGGAGGCACCAATCAGCACAAACCTGCAGCCATCCGTCGCTGACCTGAGTTCTTGCTCAGGAACTTTTTCAAGCCACTACACAAAGCAGTCCGTCGTTGTGCTGTCCACCCCAACGACGGTAACTTAACTTTAATTTAAGCTCGTTTACCAGGGCCCAGTAACGTGGAACACTTGTTGAAAAGCCTCCGAATTGAAAAACGCCCGCATCTTTGAGTTGATCAGGTGAATCTTTTCCTCCACCTCCTGCTCAGTCTTCATCTCCCCAGATGCTAGACATGCCTGAAGCCTGGGCAGGGCAAGTGGTTGAGAGAGGGTCTGAGGGTGGCTAGGTGCACCGAGGCAGAATACTCGCAGCACAGAGGCACAGCCCAACAAGTAAAGCCCAAGAAACTGCGCCCTCATGTCTGGGGCGCAGACGTGGAGTCCAGGTTGCTGACAAAATCGTCTGCGCAAGATCCGTCGAACTTGAGACGGTAATGCGAGCCTGATGGCATTGGTGCTTGGATCTTGGGGAGTTTCAAAGAACAAGATGCCTTGCTACAGAGGCCAAGCTTTAAATGTAGGATGTTTCCTGCAAGGATCCCTACAACAGGAGTACATGAGCCCTGAAAATAGTTGAAAGAAGCTCAGATTTGGGTTTAAGGCGGATCTTTGGTGCCACACGCGCTGAAGAGGAGTTCGTCTGAACATCTTTGCTGACGAAGTCTCGGAGCCCCCCCCCAGATTGAAATTGTAGAGCTCTAGGGAGCACTAGACAGCCTTCATGGTTAGAACTGAGTTCCATGAGGGGTTGTTCAGAAATCCTTCAGGAAGGTCTTCATCACGACTCCGAAGAGTGCTGCGGGTTTTTGCGAGCTTCAGAGAACTAGCATAAGTAGCGTGTCTGAGGATCCTTATGCTAACTATTATTTGGGGCTCTATGCTAACATCCTCTATATTCTGAAACTCCGCTAGAGCAAGACTATACAAAGGGCCGACACATCACTGAACACCAGGAGCTCAATTGCTAGCCGGATGTTGACAAGCGCAAAGCAGCTAGCGACGCGCCTTCATGCGGCACCAAGCGCACTGGAAACAAAGAGTCAGGGACAGCCGTGGCTGAAGTCAGATCTCTTCCTAGGCCGTGGAAATGGCGCAAGTACCGGGAGGCTACGGACCCTTGGTGGCTCAAAAGGCTTGGCATCTTCTTGAGGTATTGCTGGGAGCTCAAGGCTCACAGGTAAAACGTGGACGCAGCTTGCAACTCATCGACAAAATCTGCTGGTTTTGCATGCGTATGCTGGGGTCTCTGATTTTCTGAACTCTCACTCAGGGCTTGGAGTTTAATGTTTCGGGCATCGATTTCCCAACTCTCCGGACCCGAAACGGTGCACTTTTCAAGTGCCCTCACCGCTAATCCCACCCAAACCCTTCACCCAAAGCCCAAGACCTGTAGCAAAAGTCTGCTACAATGAACAACAGCGCCCAATACACTCTCCGACCCGTATACCCTAAGCCATACATGGTATAAATCCCTGGCTATATTCCCGAGATGCCTAAACCCAATACCCAAATTACAAACTCCCAACTTCCAGCACAAGTTCCAAGGAGAGCATTGACCAGAGAGCTCTTGCCCGAATTTGTAGGTCCTGTGACAACCACCTGGGAGTGGACAAAACTTGGCTCGGAAAGACTGGAGGTCAGGCTTCAGAGTTTACAGTGTCGGGCTTGGTTCTTGCTGGATCTTGACTTTACCCGGCAGGGCTTACTGCGCATTGCTTGTGGTCTGCATTCGGGATCCTCTTGCTATTCATAAGCAGACCTCATATTCTGAACTGCAGCGCCATAGCAAAACCCTAGCGGCCCTAGCAGCCCAAGTCCCTGAACCGCGAACCCTGCTGCCCCACCTCCGGCAAGCCTTCCAAAGCCTCCAAGCGATCTTGCAGCGAATGAACTTCTGCATAAGCAACATTCCTTAACGGAGAGGAGCTTTTGGTTTATTTTAGGACTTTAGGATCTGAAGGGTTCTGCGGGCTGGGGCACCTGAGGATTTTGAGGGTTTCGAGGTAACTCCAATCAAACCCCAGCTTCAAGTATTGTTCCACGTCAGGGTCGTCGGACTCCACCTCCTGGATAATGTGCTCCAGCATACTGATGAGTCCTTGGTGTCCAAAAACCCCTACATGTCCAGCCCTCTCTTTTCACGGGCGCACTGCGCCTAGCACCAAGAACCGATGCCTAAACCTAAACCTCGCACCGTGATCCCTTAAGCCTGATGGCTGCAGCTCTCAGCTAAAGCTTACACTTCAAGCCTAAACCTCCGACACCCAAGCACCCAACTCCAACCCCCCGCCGGAGCCAAACGAAAAATCCAACCCTTCACACTGGGTTCAATGCGTGGGAATGTTTACATAACTAAGGCAGGGAGGGCTGAAGCCAACATACCGAAATCCGGAGCTCTAAACCTCTAAGCCCAAGCCCTAAATCCCAAAAAACTTACCCCTGAACCTCAGTCAACTCCCGTGAAGACTTGCAAGGGCCGTTGAACACACAGACACACATCGTTGAACAAACTGTAACCGTGTAATCGCAGCCCTTCAAGCCCTATACAGCTCATATAAACCCGAAAAACCGAGAACCCTGTCCACACCTTAAAATTAAACCCTAAACCCCATACATCCCGATACCTTATAAACCCTACACAAACCTTTGAAGACTTAAAGTAAGCCGGGAGTCGGCTTCCGAGATCTCCCTGGCCTCAGGTTGGAATGAAGAAGGTTTAGGCTTTGGGGCTTTACTTACAGTAGGAGCCTAAAATTTGGAAACCCAATAGCCTCTATCCTTAAGAGTAATGTATAAGGAATCCCAGCACAATTTGGCCTTAATCCGGCTTCCAGCTTTGTGGGGTTTTTACTTTGCGGGGTCTGGGATGTTGGGGTCTGGGTTTTGGGGATGTGTTTTTTGAGGTGTCGAGGTTTCGAGGGATTTACAGGGTTGCCACTGCTTGGCTGCTTGGGCTTTGAAGGTTGGGGGTTTGCAGGTTTAGGATCTGGTTTGGGGAGGTTTGTATGTCAGGGATTAGAGTCGCGAAGGTAGAATCGGGTTTGGAAACACCTGATCGGGCCTGATCCAATCTGGCGAATGGACCCGACACCAGAAATAACTGCTGCGCAGCCCAGAATCATGCGAATCCTAAACTCACTCTGACGCCCAAGAGCTTAAACGCTGAGGCTCTAAGCCAAGCTCTAAACCCTGAGCGCAGATCCACTCTCACTCAAAGTATTGAAAGCTTGGCCGCTCCAAAGCTGCACACCACCTCCCTGTGCTTGTTCCAGCCAGAGATCTCTGAAGAATGTACGAATCCTTGGCTGTTCACTCATACTGCTCAAGGCCTGCCTTTAAGTGCCGCAAACTCGGGGACTCCTGGTATATACCTTCTTAAATACCTTCTGGTGTTGGCGGCTCTAGGCCCTAAACTTGAGATCATACCCCCCAAACCTCCAAGTTGGAACCTCTGAACTCTAAACCCTCGCTCAATCCCAAGACATCGCCTCGACCCGAAGACCAAGTGCATTGAAGCCCGGAGACCGAAGCAACACACGCAATGTAATATATGGGGCCTTCATAATCAAAACAAGCGTTCCTTAGAAGGGTCCTTCAAGGGATACTATAAGGGATCTTTAAGGGTATAATTAATATAGGGGCCTGAATGCATTGAGTGAGAAGCTGGGGGCTTCAGGCTAGTCCGGTTGCAACGCTATCCTCATAACTAACAGGCCCTAAATCCCACTTTGCACAAAGCCCGGAATCCTTGATTTGAACCCCAAACCTCGACTTCTCCCTTTTCCCGACGCTCAAGCCAAAACCCCAAGCAAACTCTCCTAAAGGACCTAATACAGGGTGCTCAATAATTAGAATAGGGTTTTGGGGCCCATTGTACTACACAATAAAAAAGGAACAAGGAAAATACTGTTGGTAATCATTTCGGCCCTATTTTACAGCAAAGCGACTCCATGTTTCGGCGCGTCGTGTCTTGAAAATGTTTGGGGAGGAGTCGGAGTCGGAGCTCTTCCCGGAGAATGAGTGGCTCTGCCAGCTGCGTGTGCCTGGGATCGAGAATCGGTGCATTTGCAGGGTAGCTAGGGAGAGGTCATACAGTAAAGCATTTTGCTTGAAGGACGTTGGGGTCTAGGGCTTTCCAGCCTAAGGTTAAAAAGTTTAGGCTGTCGAGACTGCTGTCTAAGAATGCCCCAAAGGAGACACGCCCCGGATCTAAAGCCTGCTTTCCTGCATGTAAAAAGGTTTAGGTTTCGGGTCTTTGTTGCCGGAGTATAGGATTCACAACAACATATATACTATACGGACCACCATATCGTTCTGTCATAAGTCCTCAGCTCTGGCCCCCTGAACCACAAATACCCTAAAACCGTGAACGTCCCTAAATCCCTCAATTCCTCCGACCCTGGACCTTATTCTCCAAAATGCCCAGGTGCTTCACATGGAAAGCCTCGAACTTTTGGAGAGAAGGCAACGCTTGGAAAAACTCACCGCATGGCAATGCCTCGACCAGAGTTTCAAGCTTAGCGTTTCAGGGTTTAGGGGTTGACCCTACGTGTCGACATACTTGAAGTCAGTCACGCCCCCCCCCCCCCCCTCCCCATTCCCAACCTGGATTTGCACACAAATCCCAGACAAGGTTCCTAGTTATGGGGTCCTGTGCACCCTCAGCGGTATTGCACGGGATCCGGGGTCCAGAGTCTAGACAGCAAATGCTTCTTCCCATTTCGCGTGGCAAGACAGGGGAACTGCGCATTTCGATCTAAAGATCCTTAAGACCGTATGAAATCCTGAACCCTAAGGCCAGCCCGCAACCGAAAGCCCTCAGTCAATGCTGACTACCCCTCTGGTAAAACTCCATAGAAGCCCTGAAGAAATCCAAAGATGCCGAGGTTCATCACTAAACCCTGAAGCTTCCTAAAGACACCAACACCAAGGACCCTACACCACCCCAAAGAGACCCCTAAAGTAAGACTGCAGCAAAGTTTTAAGAACGAAGAACAGACAGCTATCCCTCCCAAAGCAGCTGAGATTCATCTGCCAGCTGCCACAACGGCGATCGGAGCCTCTGGGCCAAGCCCAGCAACTTCGATCGAATCTCGCTCTCCAGGCCGACCTGAGCCAGTAAAAATCTCAGGCGTAAAGGGCTGTGGCGAGATTTTGAGGCGGCTCTGCGAGGGGTTTTGTAAGGGGAGTCGGGTCTACTCGAAACCAACCCTCAACTCTACAGTTGGGGTGCCTTGCCAGTTCAGAGGTTTAGGGCTAGGGTTCAGCAGGTTAGGGGTACTAAGTCTACCAGAATATGAAGAACCGCTTTAGAAACCCACAAAACACGATAAAGCCACGTATGAAACCCATATGCCATATGAATGCCTGGGTTTGAGGAGAACCCTAAACCTTATAAGCCCTAAGCCCTAAAAGCCTAAACCCTAAACCCGCCTCTGCCAGGCGAACGATCCAGCCGATGGCCGCTTGCAAGACGAACTCCAAGAGCTTCGCCCGGGCTTCGCTGGAAAGATCGTTTGCCGCGTGCACGGCGAGATGGTACAACTTCTCCTGCTCGATGGCTCAAGCATGTAGGGTTTAGGGCTGCAGCCCGAAAACCCTGCGCACACAATCATGACATATCGAAGCCTAGACCCTCAACAAACCCTCCCTAAACGGAATAAGTCCGAAGCCTGAATGCTTCAAGCTCCAAGCCCCATAATCCCCCAACCGGGGGTTCCCGGATGTACGGTTCCGGATTCACAGGATTTGGCCGTCGGGCCAACGGAGTTTTGGAGTTTCCGGGATAAGCTTTGAGGCTTTAGGTGCAACAAGATACATCAAGAAGAGGCTATATCCTAAACTTAGCTTTAGGGCCTCGCATTTGGGTTTAGGGCTGAAGATTGCGACGCTGGGAGCTGCAGCTGAAGCGGCGGAGCCAGCGCGCTTGAGCGATTTCGTTACCCCCTCCAGCCCCCCCCGAGAAAACTCTGTGCCGGGCTGGGGAGGCACCTTCAGGAAGTGAGACTTCGATTTTCCAGCCGACCATGAGCTGAGGGCTTGTGTGGGATGTTGGGATCAGCATGTAGGCATTAAGCTGTGCTGTCCTCGACATCCATCAACTTAGACTTGATGGTGTCGGCCTGACCACCACTGCTCTCGAGGAAGTGCAGGGTGCCCACAATCTCCTCTGCCTTCAACCGACAGTGCTCCTCACGGCACGCTGAGAACGAGCAATCCTCTCCGGACCGCAACGTTAGCCGTGGCCTCTGACATGTTCAGATCTATACGTCTTAGGAGTTAGGGTTAAGGGTTTCGTTACAAGCTAAGGAAAATACAAGGTTAATGTGGACCATTAAGCTCCGGGTAAGTGTTCGATTCGCAGCGCTCCTCCCGGTAAACTTCCCCCAGTCGCCTCTGCATCTGCTGCACCTCCTGTAGGACGGTTGCAGAGCTCTCGCTGTGAGCCCGGAGGGACACAGCAAGAGCTGATTTCAACGAAGGGTCCCGGATGCCATCGAGTAGCTGCTGGGCCTCTGCCGGTGTTCCCAAGCCTCGGAAGCACAACTTGTGCCTTGTTTCTGTGAGCTTCCTGTTTAAATTCCAGAAAATTGGTACATGAATGCGGAAAGCAAGACAAGGATTGTGAACACCAGCATGCAGCATGCATTGAACATCCCAGAAACGCAACATGTAGTCGCATCTCAAGGATGTGAGATAGCCCTCCATGCTGTGAGACTCCACAAGACTCGCCAGAAGTCTCGTCTGAAAGGAGGTCGCCGGCTCAATCGGATGGCGAATGTGACAAAGCCAAGGCGGCAGCAAACCTACGACATCTTGCTCATGAAGGAACCCGGCCCATTTCAAGTTCTCCTGCTTCCGGTAGGCTTCTGAGAAATCTGCATCCCCGATGCGCGGCATTCCAAAAACCACCACTCGAATCTCCAAAGCCGGGAACACCTGCATTAATGGAGCAATGGAAGGTATTCGGGGTATATGGCTGTTGGGGCAAATTGGAGAGGTTCAGCCTTGGATCTATTGGTGAGCGATCTCTTAGGTTTATAAAGCAAGTTCCAGTTTAGGTTAATTTGGTTCCTGCCGTAACACCACGGACCTCAACAGGGTTTAGGGTTTACTTACGGCCTTGGCCAAGAAGAGCCCTGCCAGTGTGGCCAGGGCTGCCCCACGCGAATGGCCCGTCAAGCGGAGGACTTGAGGCTTGTTGGCCTTGTCCAGGAAACTCTTTGGAAGGGCTTCTTTAAGGGGTTCCAAAGCAAAGAAGGCTTCACAAGATGCGGGTGGTATTAGGCTTTTGCAAAAGTTTTGAAAGGGTGATATGAACGTGTTTCTGGTGCTTAAGAAAGGTACTACCGGGTTTCACGGTCATGAGGCTGTTAAGGGTTCCTTGCCATGGTCTAAGGATGTGGGTAGTATGGGCCCCCCAAGGACTGCAACTCGTTTAAACGGGTGCCACTTGGGGTTCTTCCAATTTCCAGTCCTTTAAACTTTACAAAGAGCCCTTGGTCTAGAAGGTCGGATTTCTGGGCTTCCGTAGCAAGCGAGCAGAACACAACGGATGCGAATTTTCCTGGCTCTCCAACTCCATCACACATTAAACCTTGATCCCCAACAGGAAGAGCGAAACCTCAAAAACCTTAAATTCAGAACTACCGGAAAGTAAGGGATCCTGATTTACAGCTCTGGAGATAATGTCTCTAATGATTACAAGACCTTGTAAGGACCCCTCAATTTTGAGGCCCGCCACCTCGACGACGTGCATCGTCAAGCTGTCTGCCATGTCCTTCAAAGCTTCTCAAGTCGTCAGGCACCCGTTGCTTCGTAAGCTAGAGCCCCGTAGGTTCAGGGTCGCAGGATTATGGGGATATGCATCCTGTCGCCATGGCTGCTGTCCCAACGGCGTGTTCACGGCAGTGGTTCCGGATTCGGTGAAAGTACCCTGAAAGCTACGAACACGAGATCTCGAGAAACAAACTTGTTTCGGCGCTGTCCAGAAACACATCCGCTCTTGGGCACGGAGGGCGACGACAAAATGCAAGAGTCGAGTTCAAACTTTCTCCAAGAGTTGCCTTGAAGGGATTTCTCTCGACGGCTCATTACAAAGCTGATTTGCGATTTTGTAAGTTGCTTAATAAATCACTTCAATACTTCACAAGGTCAAAAGTTCAACAGTGAAACAAATCTAAGACCCCAAGCAATGCTAAACACAAGCCGAACCCAAAGCCCAAGCCCCGAAGCCAAAACCGAAGCCCCAAAGCCAAAACCGTCATCCCTGTGACTCTAAACCTGAGCCGGAAGCCCGAAACCCGTAGCCCCAGACTCTAAATATCCGACACCCCAAACCGTTAAGCCCTGTCCTTTAGGGCCTCGGCATATCCTGTGTGGATTCCTCCTTGTCAGGCAAGGGCTGGTGAACTCAGGGTCCCTTTTCAAGGCAGCCAGGCTCAAATTATCTCATGAAGTGCGGTAGGGTATAAGGTTCAGGGGGGTTTGGGGGTCCTTATTGCAGCTTTAGGTTGTCAGAGCTTGGGTTTGGGGTGCTTGGTTTAGGTGTGTACGATCCCGTGCTTTAATACTCTGCCATGAACCCCTAAACTCCGGGAAAGCGCAGGCACAGCGAAGTGTCGGGCCTCAGGGACTTTAGGCTCATCGGCCACGTCTTGACGGAAAAACTTGCTCGCAGCACGCTGCTCGACTGAACGTCTTGGTTTGTGGTATCGTGCCCTTGACAGTTTAAGACTTGCGGGGCTTTCAAGCTTCTGTACGGCTCACCGAGGCGAGCGGCCTCGGTGCCAGCAGGGGTTTGATTTTGGGCAGTCACCTGATTGTCGACCGGAGGGATCAAGATCTGCAGATGCTGTAAGGGACGGCTGGCTGGTGGGAAGCTCGTACTACGCATAAACTGTTGAATGTTTCTTTGAATATTCCTAAATCGACACGCAAGGACCTGCACCCTAGAAGCCCGAAGCCGTAGAGCCGACACCAGAACGTCCTAAACTACAAACTCCGAACTCTGAAGCCCCGAACCTTCAATCACTGGGTTGAGGGTTTAGGGGTTAGGGTTTAGGGATTATATAATCCTCAATCCTCAGCCCCCCCATCCCCCTTTCTATGACACCAACGGACCGAGATTCCACGGACGGGCGGGACCAGAGGCCAGGGACAGACCGATGCCTTCATGTTCCTCGGCTTCTCAAGCCCAATTGCTTCAGGCTTGAACTACCAAACCTATTTGTTGCAGGATCTTTCGGCGTTGCCAGTAGAGTCGTGGTAAGAACCTATTGCAGGATCGATAGAAATTGCATATTCGGGTTCATAGTAAGAACCTGCAAGCGAATAAGTTGTGGTGTTCCTGTCTCAATGAAGCAACAGGCTTCGCCCCCACGCCAAACCCAAAAGCCCGTCATTATACACTACTAAAATCCTATAAGCCCTAAGGCTGGAAACTCTAAAACCGAAAAACCTGATCCCAAAACCCTAAAACCCCGGACATGTTCACTTGCAATCAAGTGTTGGCCTAAAGCGCTGAGCCCTTATAGCCACAGTCCAAGGGGCCCTGATTCACCGATCCAGTGCGCCATCTGCGTGGAGCCCGGCCACGCGAGCCAGAGCTCTCGGTCTCCTTCCGTGCCCCGAAAAGGGTTTAGGGCTTTGGGTTTAGGTTTGGGGTTTTGGGTTTCGGGTTTAGGGTTTGGGGTTTAGGATTTCGGGCTTAAGGTACAAAGGCGTATGCGGGTTTCAAAGGGTTTTAACTGGTCTTGTACGGGAATTGTATGAAGGCTTTACACCGGCTTACAATGCTTTCATAACAGATTTTGACGACCTTGTGTCTTATTAGCGGTTGAACATCATAACTTTCGACAGGTTTTTGAGGTTTGCATCTGGATCTTATACGCTTTTATGGGGGTTTTCATTGTGGAACATGAGGTTTCTAGAGTAGGGAGTACTACCATGGTTTGTGCGCACTGTCTACATAGCGACATAGGATCGCTTGTCATTGCTTCAGGGCCTACGGGTTATAAATACCTGCAGGTTTAAGGGTGCCTCTCTCTCTCTCTCTCTCTCTCTCTCTCTCTCTCTCTCTCTCGAATGTGTGCAACGATAAAGCATCATCCGTGTAGATTCAGACCGACTAACCCCGAAAAATACTCGAGACTTGGCACAAGGCGTTGTGGACAAACAGGACAGGTCCTTCTGCTCGGTATAGCATCCTTTCCCCGCCGCATGCTGTCTCCAGACATCCGCGCCCCACCGTCTCCTCCGGTGCATCTCGAGAACTGCAGATAGCAACACTGGAGACTAAGCAATCTGAGTAGGGGTTTGGGGCATATCATAATATGAGTATAGAGTACTATACGGGGATGCTATGCTGATCATTAATAGAATTTGTGCCTTCCAGTCATTCGACTCGAACCACAAAACCCGGACCCTAGAATGAACCAGGTACCTTTGCTTGCTGTCGTTGCTCTCACGGCATAGCATGAACCTTCCCGCAGAAGAAAACATGTCTAACACCCGATCCCAAACTGCGTGTGCATGTGTTGTCTCTTCTTTCGGACTATGCCTATGCCCATGGATTCATCGACAGAATGCGTGTTGTATGTAGATGCTGTGATGTGGCCCTCGTTCCCGCTCCCGTGCGCCCATTTATGCGGCTGGCGTCTCTAAGCATGAGCATGTCAAGTTTGGTTTGCACGAACGTAGGTCTAAAGGCTTTTCCTCAAGACCTTCTATGGTATGGAGCTGATTCCGACAAACCCAAATATTCGTGCCCGTCCCTAAGGGTTGCGGGCTTCAGAATGCATAGCTGGCATGGGTGAAGGGTCGGTGTCCTCGTAACCAGACTGTGCCAGCCGTGCATACCGCCAGATCACCGTATCTTCGACCCGGATGCCGTGCTCTGGCTCAAGGAATGCTTGCAGCTCTTGCTGGAAGACCATGGCCTGCAACCGCTCGGTTTGGAGTTTTGGGGTTTCAAGGTTTATCTCCCATCGGGTTTTGGAGTTCAGGATGTGCATCTGCTCAAGCCATGGCCTAGCGACTCAACACATCTTGACTTCAGCCTCCAAAGTTCCAGATCCTTCCAACCTGTTTTGAAACCATCTTCAAGAGCCCTGCACATTCACCCTGCCTCGCTGCTCGTGAAGAAGCCCGACATCCCCAAACTTCCGCTCCCAGGCTTCAGAACCACGATATCAGTCGCCGAACACCAATATTTCAAAGTACGTCCACAAAGCTAGAGGCCTGAAGGCCAGCCGCAACCGGCTGCATTCCCGCCCAACAGCCTCAGGCTTCGTCTTTTGATTCTCTAGTTTTCGACGGTTGACCGTAGCATTGGTGCGCCAAGCAGTGTTCCCATGATGCTTTAGCACGTGGCTTGTGGCTTAACCTGCGTGTCCGGGCGTGATGCATGTTGCTCGACGTCCAAGTCCAGCTGTCGTGGGTTTGGGGGTTTAAGTACATGACACCTGCAATTTGTTTATGCAGAGTTCTACAGGCGTATTTATAATAACTCCATACAAACCGTGCAAGCCCTGAAACCCGAGCCGACGTGGCATCGGATGCTCCCAGACTCATCAGCCGAGATGCTGCAGACTGGCACCGAGAGCTGCAACTTTGAGCCAGCTCCGTATCGAGGTAAGGTAGGCACGCGCAGGGTTTCAAGCCATGCTGAAAGATCGGACAATGCTGGAAAATCCTATGGCATCGCGTCCTCCAGTGCAGAAGTACGCAGGCATAACCTAGCCCGGTGTTAGACCCCCGTCCGTATGTAGACTCGCCCCGGTGTGCAAGTGACAGGGTAATGAGAAGCCCTCAACAATCGATCCTCAATGGAGCAGGACTACAACCGCTCACAGCACATGGGATAGACGTTGCCATGTGCCAGCACCCAACAAACATAAACATCTCTGGGATAAACTGCCAAGCTTCTTCAACCTAACTCCCGAAACCGATGCCGGATGCGACGCAAGTTTTTGACACGCTGCGCAGCTCCACTCAAAGTATGTATAACTGCGATATAATACGTTACTGCAACTCACTATAATACATACCATACCATATTGTAAACGACAATACCAGCTGCTGCATAGTCTACCGTGCCAAGCGCTCACGCAGAGGGCTACTGCGACAGGCCCTGGCAAATCAGGCTTTGCGCTTGGGCGTTCAGCAGGCACCATAAGGAACCCTCAAAAGGCAGGTCTCCTAGGGGTCAGAGCCTAAGCTATCAGTCCGTCTGTCGCCTGCATGGTCAACAGCCAGAGGATATGGCTTGCAAAGGTTGTCATGACACACAAGCATATCATAGGTACATGATTGATAGTACCCGGGTCTTCGTAGGAGATGGGAACCAGGTTTTGGTCTTCTGGATGTCGAGTCGGCCGGTCCTGTCTGTGATGAGCTTACTTGATACAGAAGCCTAGATGACCAGCAATAGTTGTCCCCTGAAGTGCCTGTACATGCAACTATACCGCCTATTGACATCGCTTCGGCCGTCAAAGCCTTTTTTGCCTTCACCCAGAAATCTCAACCTCCAGGCTCTGGGATTCAGTGGCTGCTTGTAGATTCGAGCACTTTGCGCGGGTCAAGGACGAAAGCGAGTCTAGGGCCTATAGGGGACCTACATACAGCCCCACTTCCATATTACGGGTCCTCATAATGCACGCGACTGAATAAAGCACCCAAACATCAAGAACCACTTGCAACACAGGGTAGCCCAAGTGAAATGATTGAAGAGCGGTAGAGACAGTTTTTGGTGTCCATCGCGAAGTCTCGGCCCTTGCTTCCTCCAAGCGCCACATTGTCTGCGCTCGAAGAGGACAGCACAGATCCGGATTCCGGGCTTAGGGCTTCAGCTTCGCATGTACAATGTAGAGTTTATTGCTGGGGCTTACGTGCATTGGAGTCTACATCGTGAAGAATCTCTGCTTGGTTCAAACCAACTTGAAACAATTTTGCATCAGCATCAGGCGCCGTACAGCTATGCAATTCATCCACGACCTGCCAACAATTACACCGTAGTATCGCCGGCCGCAGCCTATAAACCCCTAACTCGAGCCCCAAACTGTGCTAAACACGAGAATGCCGTCGGGCTCGACCTAGAAACTGGAAACGCACCCGCGGAATCATCCTGATCGATCCTATGCATTAAACGCCCGAAACACGTTTGCATAAGTCTCGAGAATTAGGGTTTAGGGGTTAAGGATGTTAGGGTGCAAGTATAAGTGCTGCTCCCACGACATCCCCTAAACCCTCATTCCTCCCTCAGAAGGCGAAGGATGCGCGGCGTCCCGCTTCAGCCGCTGCTTTGGCCTCCACTGCCAGAACAAACCAAATGCTCGAGACTTCGAAGTTGTTATTGCTCGCGGCCCTTCTGAAGGCTCAGGCTCTTCTTAGGGATTCGGGGTTTGCGGTTTCGGGTTGGGGTGAAGTTTCAGGGTTATCGATTTCTGGGTTTGCTTGTGGTTGTCCGGCCAAGGGTTTTCACAAATTTGGATATTGGTGTTCAGCTTTGAAAGGGTTCTGTCTAAACTCCCGCTGGCAGGTTCGAGTTTGTCCGACTTTGGGATTGCGGGCTTGAGTCGGGATTTTATGGTGTAGGTCTCTGGCGGGCCTGGAGCATACGGTTTACGATCTGTGGTCGCGAATCTCATGGGTTCAAGCCAGCTTGAAAGTTCCCGGTTCAGGACTAGCCCAGTAAGACCCAAGTAATTATCTTGGTCTGCAGAGGGCACAGCCGAAGTCAACCCTGGACTCCCGAAGTTGGGATAAGTTGTCATTGTTATGGTATATTGCTGTAAAGTACTGCCATGTATTGCTGAGAAGGTACTTGCAAGGATGCTGCTGATTAATCAAGCCTACATCATGCTCTAGGTTCGTGGAGAAAGATGTTTACGGCTTGAAAGTAGTCCGAGCACGAGGTCCAAGATTTGAGTTGGAGGGGTGGGCAGGCCGCCTTCTTGTTGCTTGGAGACACCTCTTCGCCGGATATGTTAGCGAATGCCGCATACCTTGGCAGGACTTGTCACATCGTCCACGGTTACAGGCTTAGTGTTCAGGTCATGGTCTGTTGCTGTGGGTTTAGACCGTTTTCGGCTTCAGCCTCATCGTCCATTGCTTGCGGTGTTGCGGCTACCATGTCGGTTAAAGCCCATCTGCCACTTGCAATATCCTTCGGATGACAGATGCTACAATGCCGGCTTCACATACACGAAGTTCGGAATTCTGTCTCGAGTCTACATTCACAAGCCTTGCCCAGTTGAGGCGCCAACAAAACGCCGCTCAGCAGCACAGTATCCTTATTGCCAACCTGCCCTGGTAAGGCTTCTTGAAGTGCCCCAAGGGCCTTCGAAATATTGACTTGTCTGAAACCCTATAGCAGTAGCAGGCAGAATTGTGGAAGGTTCTTTCGATTTCAGGACTCCCTCAAATTGGAGAAGCTCTGTGCGATTCCCGAAACCTCACTTGCCGGCGAAGGTGCGCATCAGGAAGACTGCCGTAAGTCTTCACCAGATGCTGCGACAAATCCTCAAAAAGTAGCTGTTCGGTTCTGTGGGCTGGTTTAGGGCCATGAACATGAGAACCCTCAACCCCAACACAAGCAGGAAGTAGGGTGTTCAGGAATCTGGGTGCAGAGTTGTGGGTTCTGTGTCGAGCTTTAAACACCAAAGCGCTAACTTGCCACATCGATCTTCGACAAACATACATTGGCATGTCTGGAATTGCAAAGTTGGGCCCCAAAAAACCCTCACATGTTGCTTGAAAGCCCTGACACACGGAAGAAGCTCGAAACATTTTCGAAATGGTTGCTTTGCAAAACTTCATTGACTATAGATACACCCCCTTAGCCTAACCTTGGCACTAACAGACCCTCAAATCCATGCCCTAAAGATGCTTGCAGTGAATCAAAGCACAAGCGGCTGCCAGCGCGAAGATCTCCGCACGCCGCGGAAGAGCATCACAAAGGATCAGGAACCGATCCCGATAGATGCCTCAGCTGGTTTCACTGTTTTCAAGAGTGTGTCGGGCTCTTGCTCCTGCACGAACCCACCCCTGTTGGGGCTCACACTAGGGCTTAGGGCTCGAAGATTACATACTCCCACAACAACCAGGCAGTGCAGGTACCCGTCATCTGATCCCACGGAAACAAGGCCAGAACACCCTAAATCCTCCACTCCGGTCTTTGATGCTTTTTAAGCCCATACACCCTAAACTCTAACCCATGAATGCCGAGCCCGGAGCCAAAGCCCCTGCCCCAACCCAACTCTCCAACTTCCTAGGACAGCGGAGGCGCGGCCATCGCCATCAAAGTCCAGCAAACCTGGGCACATCTGGAGTCACTACTCGCGGATTCATGTGCTTGCTGCACGGTTTCAAGAGCTGCGAGGCTTGCATCTTTGGGCTTTAGGATGACTTGGGCTTCAGGGGCAAGAGGATTGTGTTCCACTCCGTAGCCTCGATAATGGGCTTACAATGTCCCTGTTAACTGTTTGCATATGATGCAACATAGTATGGTATAGTCCAATAGTACATTACAATATGTGATGTAACACATGGCTTGATAATCAGTTCCTGCGTGAGGGTCAGCCCCCAAACCCCCATGCATCTGCTGCAGAAGCCCTCAGGGTCCAGGTCGTTAATCAACATACTCCCAAAATACTAAACTACATTTGTACTATCCTCAACTCAAACACCTAATTGCTTGCCCTAAGAGTCCAGGGGACTCATGGAATTAGGACCTGATGCAAGAGTCCTTTGGACTCTTAGGGTAAGAACCCCAGAACTAAGCTCCTAACTTCCACGCACCTTCATCTGATTTCCCGACCAGTCTGGGGACCAAGGAGCGACAGCCGTAGCCCAACTCAACGGGTTAGTAGGGTCGAACCAGGTATAGTTTAGGAGTTAGGAAGAGAATTCAAGAGTCTCCGGAGGGAGGCTCGAACAGAACCAGCAGCTTGGAGTTTAGGCAATTGAACCTTATCCGGTACAGCCCAGGCCGAAGAAACACTGGAGTCTGGCACAGCGTAGCCCCATGAAGCTTCCTACAAACCGTCATGGACCAACGAAACTTCCGAGCATAGCTGCTTGAAAACATGCCGGTGCCGAGCAACCGAACACGATTTTGGCGTCGGCAGCATGAGCGCGAGAGCCCATGTCCTGCAGTTTAGGGTTCAGGGTTTGAGGAGGGCTGGAGTATCTGCCGAAGCAATGAAACACCCTTACAGTACAAGGCGCAAAAGGACAATTGGACTCCTGTTGCACTTTATGCATACACCCGCATGCACGCAAACCGAACAGTAGCCCTGGGCCCCCGAACCCTGGCTGCCCTCGGATTTAGGATGTAGAGCTTAAGGTTTATGGGGCTTAGGGCTTACGGTTTTGGGCTGAGGCTTAGAAACTATGGTGTCAGGTCTAGAGTCTATAGGGCTTGATGCCCGCGGCGAAAATTATGGGGTTCTCGGCTACACTAGACTCACTGGAGTCTTACGAGAAGCAACCCATCGCTGTCTGAACTCACAGCAACCTACTTGTGAGGAAGACGTGACAAGCAATACACGTGTCTGCTACACCGACAGACTTCTCGGCCATGCGAGGTGAAGGCAAGGGCGGCCAGCAAAGGCCATACTACAACTGGAATCTGCTAGACAATCATGTGCAGATGCAAATGGGGTTGGAGGCTTGAGGCTTATGGGTTGCGAGGGCTTATATATGGTGCTGTTCACAGAGCACTAAACATCAACAGCATTCTGAGTCATCGGGCATCCGAGATCCGAACCCCTGCTTCCCACCACGGCCTGCCAAGCCTCGACAAAGGAGGCACGCCCGATGCCTGGCAAGCAAAGGCCTTACCACCCTTGGTCATAATATAGTGATAGGGCTGATAGGGTCTCTGTACCTACATCCTTGGCTGAAAAAACCCCATGGACCTGACAACTGTTGAGGAAACCCAAAACATGTGCACATGGACCACTGGAAGGTAGAAGAACACCCAAAGCAAGCCCACACCCTGCACAAAAATAAATACTGTAATGAAACCTTGTTAATGCATCATAGAAACACTGTAATGCCTTAAACACCCTGTAAAGCACCATGAAAATAATAACAATGTACAACCCCAGCCCTATTAAAGCCACGCCAGAACCCAACTTGAAACCCTATCAACATCTAAACCCTGAACACTGAACCCCAAGCCCCTAAACCCCGAAACCCCTAAGAATCCCCTGAAGGGGGCCTCGATCCTCCTGGTCTTTTGGCGGAAAGCGGAGATCGAGACTCCTTTGCAGTCGCGGGGTCTTTTTCGGGTCGTTAGGGGTTCGAGAAGGGCTCCCGAAAGCGCTCCTTCAAGGGTTTATTTAACCATTCCTTTGAAGGCTCTATGAAGGGTTCGATAAGGGTTGCATGAAGGGTTTCTTTGAGGCTTCCTTTACGTCTGTTCGGCGTTGCTACAAGGGCTCATTTAAGGCTCCCGTTGACGGTTCCATAAGAGCTCTTAGGTCTCCTTTACGGGTCAAAGGCATTGGGGTGTTTAGGGTTTCGTGCTTAGCGGACCCCGAGCACCGGATCAAAGGCTTGGTCTCCAGTCATGTCTCGTCCCGAACCCTGCACCGTCGCAAGCAACTCACATAAACCCAGTCCATGCGAAGGCCCTTCGCAACAACCAAGCCTGTGAAACCTTCTCCAGACACGACATAGAGCCCTGCAGTCCTTACAATCCCATCTAAGATCCTGTCCAGGCCCGTAAAACACCCTTCAAAATCGACCCAACGTTGCAAGCCTCCAACTACAATCGCCCTTAGCCCTAAACCTAAGTAAGTCCTTTCTGGTCGACCCAAGATTAGGATCCCTCCCAGTTTAATCCTGAGCCCTAAACCCTATACACCCGATACAATGGCCCCATACAAGAGTTTCCGAAAATACGGAACCTTAAGCTAGTACCCCAAATAGTACGAGGATCCTTGTTATAAGCACCCCAAAAATACGGTACCCTTCATTTTCGGTTTGAGAGCCCTTTAATACAACCCTTGCAGTACCCTTTTAGTCGCCCTATAAAGGAAACCCTTAAAGTAACCTTATAGTAGCCCTTTAAAGGAACCCTAAGGTACCCCCTCATTTCGGAAACCCCCCGTGTGAGCCAAGGCTCATCTTCGCGAGTCGGCCAGGTCTCTCCTGACCACCGGGGCTTCAAACTTACCGGGAACGGAAGGGGCCTTATAAAGGGGCTTTTAAGGGTTACTATAAGGGATCTATAAAGGTACTATAATATAGGGGCCTTAATAATCCTATATCTTACCTTTGGTTAGTAGGGAATGGAGGAATGGGGTGCAAGTATAACTACTTTTACTACTATTCTTCCATTCCCTACTAACCCAAGGTAAATCAGAGCAAAAGCTACGGAGGGCGTAGGGTTTCGGGCTTAGGGTGTAGGGCTTAGAGTTCAGGGTTTGGATTAGGGTTCAGGGTTTGGGGCTTAAGGTTCAGGGTTTCGGGCTTAGGGTTCGGGGTTTAGGGCTTGGGTTCAGGGTTCGGGCTTAGGGTTCGGGGTTTAGGGCTTAGAGTTCAGGGTTTCGGGCTTAGGGTTAGGGCTTAGGATTCAGGGTTTAGGCTTCGGGTTCAGGGTTTAGGGCTTAGGGTTTAGGGCGGGCTGGCATGGATTGTTGAGCTTGACGGCTCCTTGGGGCTGTCTGCAATTGTGCAAAGCAAGTTGAAGCCCTGTTTCCTTCAAGGCTTGGTGCCACTTTTTGTCCAGCACTTCCACGAGTGACAAAAAATGCAACCCCCCAGTAAACTAATTGCAATTGTCGATGCCAATGTCGCGATGGTTCGTACACCAGTTCATGTCTTTGCGGCTGCTGCAGGCTGCTACTGTGCCCAGAATTTCATCTATGGGTTTCATTCTTCTTGTGCCAGCTACGTACCGTTAAGACTAGATTAGAACCCCCTCCCAAAACACCGTAACAACACTGTAAGGACACTTGTATTTAGACAGACTTAGGATCTGAAGTTCAAGCTCACGACAGAACAAATATAATGTATGAACCTGATTAAGAAACCTGTGGCCTTTATTAGGGCTCCTTATATGAATCCTACTATTTTGGGGTTATAGGCCCAGGGTTTCTTAATCAGGTTCCTACATTACGAAGCAAGCCGTTTGTGTGCAAAAAAGCAAGTGTGCTTTTGTTTCCTCACACGGTGGACATTTTCATCGAAGCACCATCGCATCTGGACACAGCTTGTGACTGCAAAGCCGGGCGGGGAGTTTGCAAAGCAGCGGGCTTCTCGTAAGAGCCCACCTGAAGCCCAAACGCGAAGCCTCCTTTGGGGTACATTCGTCAACTATTCAAACCTCTATAGTTCCCTGAATCAGAAAGCTCTTCTCCAGGTTTAGGATTTAGTCAATGACGGGGAGCCCGTGAAGCTAGCACAGGCATCAGGATCTAGTGCTTTTTATGCTTTCTGTACAAAAAATCCTGGAAAAAGCACAAGCTATTTGTTGTTCAAGAAATTAGTTAGGGTTTCGTGACTGAGGAATCTGAGATTTCTGAAGGCCGGATCTAAGGCTTACAAGCCAGCCAACATCGCCTGCGGGAATCTCAAAAGCGCTCGTCCAACGCGCGACATGGAGTCCTAAGCGAGCCCGATGATTGAAGGGTTGAGTGAAGTGAGACCCTGAAGAAGCCAGAAAACCTCCTGGTTCTGACTAGCAACAAAGAGGGTGACGGACTCCAGATTTGCATCAGTGCGACTGTCGCACCGTGTCCATGAGCAGCCTAAACTTTAAAGAACAACAAAATCTAAACCCACAAGCACCCTAAACACTCTTAAGACTCTATAAACCCTACAAACAAAAGACAACCTCGACCCTGAAACTTCATTGAGTACCCCAACTCTGTTTTCAGGAACGGTAAACTGCGCTATACATAACACCCTACCCTATAAGACGCTCAGATTCACTAAGTCTTCCGACCCCAGAACCCGAAACCCTGAAGTAGAAGCAGACAACATTACTAATTACTCCAACCCCTACCAGTAAAACCTAGACCGTACAAACCCAAAATCCTCAGGGGGTTCCTAAGCCCTAGACCACTAAATCCCTGAACCCTTACTTCGCTCCTGATTCTTAAACACTATAAACACCAAACCCCTAAACCCCATAAAACCAAAAGCTTATGAACCTGATTTCCCGAATCCAAAAAAATGTGTCGAATTCGACAATCCCAAACTTTTTGTAATTAGGCTCTACGTTAAGCAATGAGGGAAATCAACACATATCCCAAATCGACACCTGTAAAAAAACACTCCAAACCTTTAGTTGGTACCTCCGAGGTGCCAGAAACTCGTCAGGCTTGAACTCTTCCAGAGCGGCGAAATCCTCCACAGAGAGCAGAGCTTAGGCTTTTTGTCCGCCCAGTTGTGTGTTATAGAATTTCGTAGGGTTTTGCAATGTTGTATGAGGTTTACGTGGTTTTATCGAGCTTTCGGGCTTTGTAGGTTTCAGTGCGTTCAAAGCGTAGGATTTGGGGATGCAGTGAGCAATGAAGGCCCAGGATTGACGGTGTGGGGTGCCGAGCTTTGCACACTGTTGTGGGGTTTGGGCTTCAGGTTGACCTATAGTCTCAATTGTAGTTCCTTTTTGGGTTGAACCGATTTTGGACGTAGGATCCAATAAGGTAGCTGCAATGGAGACTATAGGTAAGGTGCAGGCAGGGCTAGGACCAAGACCCCTGAGCCCAAGAAGAGCTCTGCGCCTTTTCTCTGACGAGACCAGATCCGTCACGATCCTTGGGCGTTGGCGGTGTGCTTTTCCATCCGCTTGTTCAGGGTTAGGACTCAGGGACATTTGTAGATTCGATATGGGTCTTGTCAGTGTGGAAAAACTCTCTTTCGTGTGTTATACGTTTGCGGTGCTTTCGGGTGCTTCCAATTCATTCGGATTTTGATGTTAGATGTGTGGTATGGAGCCTTGACAACCAGAACAGGGGTGTGGTTATGTGTTGATATGTAATCATCTCAGTATATGGGGCCAAAAGGGTATGCCATTAGCTGTTATCCAGATGTGCGGATCAGGATTTCGGGGACTCGAGCGGCTCAGGAAGAAATCCTTTTTGCGCTTCGGGGTTCTCTGGGCTGCAATCATCACAAACATCCGGCCAGCATGCTGCACGAACAAGCAATGCAAAATCAATCAGGTAACCCCCAAAGGCCGTGGAATTATATGTTGGACCCTGCTATAGCAGAGTCTTCAGGTCTAGGATAGAAGTCCCTTGATATAGAACTGATATCATTGCCCAGGGTATCCTTCATACAACTGTACTGTACATAAATGATGTACCCGGAAACCCTATTTCAGCTGATGATGGCTCTATATATATGCTGCTAAAGTTCCTGCATTGCGGTTTGGGACCCTAAGTCCTGTAACCGCCTCCACAAACCCAACCGGGACCGTGGCTTCTCCAAGCCCAGAACCATGGACTCGATTTGCAACCCCTAAGCCCCAAACCCCACCGCAGAGACATACATGTTTCGAGTTCCTTACTATGATTTCAATACCTTTATCCTTGAACGGCCAGGTTGTTTGGAGTCTAGGTGAGCCCTAAAACGGATCGAAGGAGCCAAAAGGTTGTATACCGTCTCCAGCACGCTGGGGCTTCCGTCGTCCCACTCGTAACCCTCAGAAAGCGAAGGGTTTATACAGGGCTCGGGGCTTGGAAGCAACAGGTGTAAGCAATGATTGCCTTTTCATCCTTCATATTCGTACTACCATCTATACCGGGGACACGGTGATTTGCGATATCGTAAATTGCCGCAAAACCCTCTTGAAATCATTGAAGCCCCAGGTAGGCTCCAATACTCTGTGCTGATCATTCGTTCAGACCAGTTTGGGTGTTTTCTTCCCAAGGGGTTTAGGGACGAGGGCCCCTGCGATCTGGGGTGAGTGGCGCAAATCGCCTTTTGTATCTAGCTAGCGGCTAGCGAAAGTCTGGGGTTGAGTGTGACCCTTCTTCTACGCTCTCTTAGGCAATTTCGGACCGATTATTCGGGGCTCTTTAGCTTGATTTCAAGGTACAAGGAGAGTCCGGTGAGAGTCTCGCAGTTTAAGTTTCTATGGTTCCGGGAGTAAGGTTTGAGGACCAGGGTCCCGAGTTCAGGGGGCAGAACTACAGGTTTGGGGCTTAGAATTTGGGGGTCAAGGACTAAGACTAGGATCTAGTGTAGGGCTTTCGGTTAATTAAGGGCTTCTTACGATGGGGGCAAAGCCGATTTTCTCAAAAACACTACTGTAGACCCTGTCGTTGAAAGTCCTGGGGCCTGGGATCGGGATTCGATTCTAAAGAGTTCAGGCCCTGCAAAACCCACCCCCCAGTGCACCATGTCAGGAACAAACCCCAATTGGGCCCCAAACGTTGAACCCGAATGGCCCCTGAAGCAAGGCCTCCATGATGTCCAAGAAGTCCTGACGCCTCACCTCAGAACCCAGACATCCGCGAGTCAAAAAGGGATCGCTCTCCAAACATCCTTGCAATAAGTATCAAACAGTATAACTACGGTCTTTCTTCGGGTCCGGTTTCACTGAGCTCCTGCAGTGTGGAAATTTTCCGTGACAGCACTCAGTAGCTGATGAGGTCTAGCCGTCCAGCCTTCGGGGGCTGGAGGATCCTTATTGAGCCTTTATCGACGCATACACTACAAGGGTGTTGATAGTCGGAACACGGCTTTGCGCTGAATAGCTGATTACATGAATAACGAAATGTAGGGAATCCCATAAACTTATCCAGGTCTCTAGATTATAACCGGGCGGCTCACGATCTAAGGCGGCTGGTAACATCTAAACCCCTACACCTGAACGGCCCGAAGCTTTGCCCTACACCCCTAAAGCGTAAACTCTACCTTGCGGTTGCTATCTGTGTTAGGAGTTAGGATTCAGGCTCGACGGACTGAACCGAGGTGACGCGTACAAAAAAACCTGCAGTGTTAGCACAGATGCACATCCGACTAGGCCCAGGATGGACGGACTTATTGGGGCCTGAGAAGTTCTCCAACATCTCTTGGGTTCCCGATATCGATGGTCTGAAACAGCCGAGCCGAACTACCCAGGCCTTGAGATCACGGACTGAAGACACGTACTGACACCTTCATGTCTCTAAGATGCCTTAGAAGCCCCAATCCCTAAAGCCTAAGCCATGACAGTTTCGGCTTGAAGCCTGTACCAAGTCACAAAAGCTCTGTAGCCCTCAAGCTATACACCCCTTCTCTTCTTAAGACCCGGGATGCTGCCCCAGAGGCATGCTTTGAGTCGCTGAGACGCCGGAAGCCACGCATGCAGTTTTCCCACCGCCCCTTCGGGTTTAGCATTCAGAGCTCAGGGTTTAGGGTTCACGGCTTAAGGATTCGGGTGGAGGCTTTGGAGTTTCGAGTTCCTAGGAGGGGTTCCAGAGTTTTGGGCCTAAGGATTCTTGGGGCCTGGGGACGGGGATTCGGAGTTTGGGGCCTCGAATGCATAGGGTTTAAAGCTTCAGTGCGGCTCTTGGGTCTGTAGGCTTTGAGCTGGTGGCTTTGGGCTGTTAGGGTTGCAGAGTTCGCTTCGGCTACAAGTTCTGGGAATATTCGGCTCGAAGCTGAAAGCCAAGCTTTCAATGGATGGCTCACAGCGATTGGGGTTTTGTCTTCAGGCTTCCAGGTTCAGGACTGATCGCCGAAGGTCAAATATGTAATACCATATACTGTATAATGGTATACTTATAACTATAGTATGTGGCATTAAATGTTCCTGTTAATACATCATCGTTTACTTTTGTATATGTTACACATGAAGGATTCCGGGTGCAAGGAAAACAGGAACGAGGGATTTGGGTCATACGAGCTGATGGACTGGACCTAGATTAGGCGTGTAGTCACTCTAGAGTCTAGATTGAGCCTTGACTAGGCTTTGGGTTTGGGTGTATGTAGACTCGAGTTGGTATCTGTCACATATGTTTCAGCGAGAGGCTCGGGTTCCAATCACCAAAAAGCCGCAGAGCCCTCGACCGCAACCCAAAACACTTCTAAACCCAGAGCGCATCGCAGACTTCTATGTGTCTGTATGTATATACACACCTAAACCTAAACCCGGAACTTACCCCCAGCCCTAAGCATAGATACCATGTGCATGTATGAAGGTATGTATGTATGTATGTCATTATGTAATCCACATGTGGGGTCTCATATGCCACCATGGCCTCCCTAAAAAGACATCAATTCCGTAGTCACATGACTGAAGAGGAGCAGGTTGCTGTCTTCCATGAGAACAAGAGAAACTTACGCTCCCACGTCATGCAGCACGCGCAGTCGGGCATGCCACAGTGTCAACACTGCCAGCGCAAGTTCACCACATGGCATGCATTCTTTTACCACATCAGTGCCAAGGGATGCCAACCACTACGTGATTTGAGTGAGCAGCCTGCTGGACAAGGTGAGATGGAGGTGACGAGCGAAGCCCTAGTTGATCGCCCTGAAATCTTGCAATTGACTCAGCACTGCACATGGAAGGAAGTTGCCCTACACCCACGTACACAACAGACACTTCATCATTGTCCAGAGTGCCATCAGTGGGCGGTGAAACCGTCATACGTTCGACGACACATGTTGGCTAGACACAAAGAGTTACGACCCCTCATTGATCGCAGTCAGGACTTGATCGGCAGGAGTGTCTTGGGGCTCCAAAATCCGTGCCAATTTTGTGGCACCCCCTATCAACGCAAGTCGGCTCACCTTAAGGCCTGCGCGGGGATCTTCAATGGAGTATATGTCATGCTCCGCATAGGTAGAGGCAACAACCTTCGAGACCTCAGTGATGACTCCGCAGTGGGCAACTCTACATTGCAGCACAATCACATAGTCGCTGCGACCCAGCCCCATGGAGGCCGCCACGAGAGAACTCCGGCTTCTTCAAGAACTTGCACCATCCGGGAGTGGAGTACCGGAGCAGGCGATGGAGCTGGACGGGGATCACAGCCGTCCGAGCGAGAATCCGGAGCACCGCCAGAAGTACCACAAGGGAGGCCCGAAAGGCCACGGTGCCGAGAGAAACCAAGGCAAAGGTCGAGGCCAACAAAAACCCAGAGCAAGGGACCAGACGTTCTTCGGCAACTACTGGGACAATCGAAAGAGGCACGAGGAGAGCTCTGTGTGGGGGGACTCCACATGGAGCGGCCAGAGCCGCAGCACCTGGGAAGACCAGGAACTTGTTCCGGACAACCAGGAGGATGTCAAGGCAGTGATGGCGATGATGGCAACCCTGGTCCTGCGACACGAAGCACAACACGCGATCCACAAACAGGACTCAGCCTTTGTCATTTTCCTCAAGACAGATGTGCCAAACAACTTAGCAGTCTCCTCGTTCAAGGTCGGACAACAATGGCATCAACTAAAGCAACAGTCCCCGGAGAAGCTCACGATGCCAATGAGGACGATGCTATTTCAACACCTCCTGATGGAGGTGAAAGGCCGGTTCGAAAAGATGGTGGAAACACCGTCATCCCGATCGACGGCGGTTTCCATGGATTGGCTTACTCAGGACGAGAAGGCGATCAATGGCCTCAAGTGGAATGCGGAGGAGAAGAAGCACGTCAAGGACGACAGCATCACCGCCATACCGATCCAAGAGGCGCGCGAGGCTTTGGACGAGATGATCGTGGCCTGTGTGGAACCACTGGTGATAAGCCGCTATCATGCCACCAGGAAGATGGCCGAGCAGTACAAATCAGCCACGCTGACCATGCTACTGGAGATTGGATTGAGGACCGAGAAGGCCCACCTGATGTGGAAGAAGCTTCACCAGCTGGAGCGCTCAGGAGTGTGGGTGGCGGCTGGAGCCTACCTCAGGCGCGAGACGATGCAGAGAAGTGGCCTGGCTCAACGCTTGGCCAAAGTGACGGGGCAGTGAATCTCTGCCTGCTGAACCCCGGGAATCACTGCTATGCCAACGCAGTGATGAAATGCATCATACATGTCTCAGCTGGAGGAGGGTCCTTGGCTCAAGCTTTTGGGCCTGAACTACGGCACTTCATCACGGAGCTGATGGTGAAGAATGGGGCCACCCTCATGTGGTCAAGTCCACTTTGGCGGACTGCCTTGAGGGAATGGGGGGAGCCACACAGGCAGCATGATGGGGCGGAGTTCATGCAACATCTGGTGGACAGACAGTTGGTCACTGCAGACCTGATGGTGACCCACTGGCAAGCCAGAGAGAGGGGAAATCCGGATGCTGAGTGCGTTGATAGGGGTAGTTCGGCGCCTTTGCTGATTGTCCCTTCTGATACCGCTGTGCGTAGCTCGGAGACTGCTGTTACTGTTCAAAGCATGATTCAAGGTTGGCATTGTCAGGAAGAGCTACATGCAGCGATTGAAGGACCACCAATTCTTGTCATCCAAACCGGACGGTTTGACTTTCGCGGGCTGGGTACCAGTGGCAGAGCCGTGAAACGACGGTTCAAAGTGAAAGCGGAGGATCATGTCATGTTACCTGTGTTTGGTGAGAGCTCTAACATCAAGTATGTGAAGTACCAGCTGCGATCTATTTTGATTCATTGGGGCGAAAGGCCCGACTCAGGTCACTACACGGCACTGTTGTATGATCATACCAGTAGCAAGATTTATCATGCTGATGATGGAAAGCCTGGCATCCAGATTAGTCGTGCGGACGTGGAAGCCATGGCTAACGACTTTTATATATTCTACTATGTGAAGTGCCTGTGACCGGCTCCGCTTTGGGCACTAGTGCCGGGAGCCTGAACAGTCTGCGATGAGGATGCACACATGTGCAGCACCTAGGTGCCGGATTCTAGAATCTGTCCTCAGGTGCGTTAGCTGAAGCTGGATCTTTGGCAACGAGGAAAGTGAAAGTCATTATGTAATTATGTGTGTTTATATTTGTATATGTGTATATATATATATATATGTATGTATTCAAATACATGTATGCATGTGAGTATATGTGTATGTATACAAGTGTATATATACAAGCAGATATTATATAAGCACGCTGTACATACCGACAAGGCACCACCAGGAAACTCTTGAAGGAGTCCAGCAGAGAGAGCTTGTAGGCGATCACAAAGGCGCCGATGCTGTGCTGGAGCCTTGAAGCAAGAGATCATACTGGGTTTAAGTGTTTAGGCCTTAGGGTTGGTTTTTTAGGGTTTAGGGTTCAGGGCCTTTCTTCCATTTGGTGCGGTACTTCCAGTGAAGGTCCTAACAAGAGCCTATATCCCGAATTCAACCCCCTGAGCCTACCAGTCTACTGTGCCAGTTCGAGAGAAGCCCATTGGAGTTCCTACCACTGGTTGTTGGGTAGCTGCTGTTGTTGTTGTTGTCGTTGTTGTGGTTGTTGTTGCTGTTGTTGTTGAACGATTGAGGGCAGGGTCTACGCAAAGAACTGCAAAGCACGACCTCTGCAACATGGAACAGAAGCAGTGGGAATAGTAAGATGGATCTCTGCAGGGTTGGAGTTGTCAAAGTCAAGCAACAAAAGCTCATTATGCAGGAGTCGCGATGCCTGCCTTTTCCGTCCCCAGGAAGGCTTTGCAGCCTGGTGAGCACTTTTCGGCCACCTCTGCATTTATTCCGAAGCCGCTGTGCTTCCTTCCACTGCCAGGCGTTCTAATCCAGGGGCCTTCATCATTAGAGTAGGATTTTGGGGTAGAGACTGGTATATCTATGCGTAATATGAAGGAACCCCATACTGCATGAATAATTCGAACAGGGTTTTGGTGTGTACTGCTCTAGTAACTTTGTATGATTGTGAAGGAGCCCCATATGGGACTTTCGGAAAATAGGGGACCCTGATATAGTGCCCTAAATAATAGGATCCTTATTCTAATGACCCCAATATAAGGTACCCCTAATTATCGGAAACTCCCATATCACACAGGATCGCAGCCTGAACTCTTGGCAGTGGCTTTCTGGCTCTGGCCATCCTTCGCGCCCCGCCAGACCAGGCTCACGGTGCGCCAGACGGTGGAGGTGCCCATGGCGCACATGAGCAGCTGAACCAGGACGTAAACATTCCGGCCTCCGAAATCGAGGTTTGGGGACCGTTAGGGTTTTTAAACGCTTCGGGTTCAGAAGGGTCTAATCTTGGCTGTAGGGAAGCTTCGGGGTTTAATTACAGAAGGAAAGGGTTCCAAGTTTGGGACTGAACCGGCAGAGATGGCCCGGCCTCCGAAATCGACGATGAAACGGGTGAGGGCGGGGACCAGGAACCGGCTAATCTGGACTGCAGCCATATTCCTCAAACTCTTCAGCAAAAGAGAGGGGTTCTGGGTTTAGGGCTTAGGGTTTGGGTTTAGGGTAACTAGTTACTTTACCATACTTGGAGTTGTGGTGATCTACATTTCTGATATTCTGCAGACTCTTTAGACTCAGGAGGTGCTGGTTCGAACAGAAAGAGAGGGCAACTAGTTGCTGTACCATACTTGGAGTACTTCATGACCTGTATCCTGTTGATGACATGTAGAAAAAGCATATAGTTATATGATGAAAACCGGAGGTGAGATTCTGCACCCGGTAGGTCTGGATATCGTACTTGGTGCCCTTCATGGCCGCCCGGGCGGCCCAGCCCTGCGCGATGCCGTTGGAGACGCCGGAGAAGGCGTAGACCAAGGAGTCCTGGGTTCGTGGTAAAGGTACCATAATCGGGATCTACAAGGGCTCCTTTTCAGGGATCTATAGGGGTGCCGTCTAAGGGATCTATACGGGTTCCTTTGCGCGTTTAGGGTTTAAGGTTTGAGTTACCATAGTACTCGTAGAGTTTAGTAGAGATCTATTGTAAACGAACCCAGAGTCGGCGAAGAGAAGGGAGGAGCCCCCAAAGGCTCCATTAAGGAGCCTCCAGTCAAAGAGCAGGAAGACGCCGGAGAGGGAGATTAAGGTGGATCCCAGGAAGAGCCAGGACTCTCTGATCCACTTCCTGCTCACCAGGATGGTGGAGATGATGGTGGTGGCCACCGTGGTCACACCGATTGTCACGAAGGAAGCTCCGCAGGCTTCTTTCGACCACCCATACTGCACTTCTAAGAGCATCATTGTGGAGACCTCGAGGGCGGCGACGGTGAAGGTCCGCTCATAGCAGTATAGGATGTTGTTCTTCACAATCTCCTCTCGCGACTCGGGTGCCAGTTCCTGCACGCTTGCGAAACTCAAGAGGGCATTACGACATAGTAGCCTCACAAGGCTACCGTCTAGAACACGAACTCTTCTTGAGAATTCATCTACCGGGCCGAAAGCCTAAATCCCAAACACGAAAACAATTTTTGGTGCATGTCGCAGCATGTTCCTCGGGGCTCAGCTCCATCTGTTCATCCTCAGTCGCAGCTTTTCGATCTTCCGTCGGAGGAGACACCACCGTCGGCAAGCAAAGGCACGCGGTTGTCAGTGCCTGGACTCAAGAGTACGTAAGGCATATAAAGCAAGGTGGGTAGAGACCCTTCTTGTGAAAGAAACTAAGAAGGATGCTGAAGTAAAACGCTGAAGCAACAACTCCTCAGGCCCAACCACCCACCTTGCGTCCTAGGCACCAGAGCTTGAAACATCGCGAGGCCAACGTAGGACCAGCCCATCAAGCTGATCGGAGAAATGTCGCGCCCCTTCCGCACCGAGAAGCTGAGGGCTGCGAAAGCCATGGGGCCAAATACCAGGCCACAGTGGCGACAGGCGATGGCGATCATGCTCCAGATCGTCTTCTGGCTGTTGGGTGTGACGACATTCCACATGGTGGCCCAGGCCACGATCGGCAAAGCGTTAAAGAATTGGCTCGCGCTACTTACAAGGAGGAAGCACCAGAAGGAGGTTTGCTTCGTCGCTTCGCTCCAGTGGGAGGCCGCTTGCATCAAGAATGCCAGCGTGAGGCTGCCAGCAACTGTTACACCCTGGCAGCCCACACACAAATTTCGGGCGAATCGCTGATCCCAATTCACTTCGCTTGTGAGAGGTCTCCCCAGAAAATTGCCAATCATTGCAAGAACAAAGGGTGCACTGAGGAAAACTCCGCTGGCGGTGGCGGAGTGTCCCATGGCAAGTGCGTAATCCAGAGAGTCCGGCACCAGCATTGAAAGGGTGACCATCAGGAGAAGCCAATTTGTGGCAAAGGTGCATTGCAATGGCAGGCTGTTGGGCTTCTCGTGATTTGCAAGAAGCGGCTTTGCCCCTGCAGCGACAAAGCCCTCGTGCACTGCAAGGAGCAGGATCAAGATGACAATCGCCAGGATCACGACAGGGCCGATAGGGACAGTCACGGTTGAGAAGCCTTGGGCATAGAGTTCGTCCGTCAGTGGCCCTGCCTCCTTCGATTCTAACGAGGCCTCTGTCAGCAAGAGAAGCAAACTACGCCTCGGCACCATGAAGATCTGTTCGGTTAACGTGGGACACACGGGTCTCGTGCCCGTGCGTCAGAAGGGATGTGGGCTTCGGTGGGTTTCGAGCCCTGGTCCAGCAGCGCGGCCCCACACGGTTGCCTCGTTGCCCTAACGTCAGCCCCAGACCGTAAAACCCGACACCAAAAATCGCAAACTCAATCCGTCCCTAGTTCAACATCCCGAAGCACGAACCCCGTAATACGAAACATATCCGAACCTCTCATCGCACTAAACCTCATACAAATCATCCACAACCTGGCTGAAAGCCCCAAACATCACAAGGTGTAGGCCGCTAGACTGAGTCGATTTCATTCGCGCTTCTCTCATGCGCAGGCTCTACCGATGAACAGTTGACTCCAAGGTAGGTACCATAGGCGCCTAAACAATTACCAGCATCATGTTGGTGTGTTTCCTTATTGTAACGATAGTCATAGTAAAATGGGCCCCAAAACCCTATTGTAATCATTAAGGCCCCTTCATTATTAGTTTGTGTACGTGCATCCTGACGGATGGAAGCAAGCATCTTGAATCGAACAGCTTAGGAGCCTGAGCAATTAGAATAGTTTCCTGAAACTATAGCATGAGGAGCTGAAAGGCCCAGCCCAGAACCACTCCCTAAATCTACTTAGCGTGGAGGCGAGTTGAGGATGAAGGACCCCACATCAATGAAACCTTAATGGCCCAACCGGAACACTTAAACTCATTCAAGCCAATCTTGCAATCCGCGAGCTGTGCCGAATCCTGCCATAATCGATTAAAACAACACTTTTTAAACCCTATAAACACACTTCATTTGAAAGACAACTTATTTGCAAAGACCCCGCAAAAACTAGGTCTTTAGAGAGCAAACTGCATACGCAACGCCGGTCTCTCTCTCTGTCTCTCTTCCTACTTCGTCGCCAGGTCACGCTAGCCGGCACGCCGCCGGATGCCCCAACAGCCTGCACTCACAAGGATAGCCCGAAACCCTTCAGACTTTAATCCGAAACCCCATGCCTTAGGGGCTGAGTATCCTAGCCCAAAAAAGCTTAACCTTTTGACTTATGGTAGGGTTATATACACCCCCAAGAAGGTTAAAGGCTATCTACTCAGCTACCAAGTTGCTCTCAGCCCTAAGCACTAAACCCCAAGCTCTAAGCCCTAAGCTCTCAGAAAGCATCGCTGACATTTGGGTGCCAAAACATAGAAGCTAATGGAGGCAGACTGCGTGCTCAGGGCCCTACAGAACACAAGACCTCTGCTTGTTTTTTCTCGGGACCCTTTTCAGCCTTTCGAAAACTTCAGGGGGCAGGGTTGAGGATATCTGGGATGTAGGGTACAGGGTTTATAATTTTCGGGATTTCGGGGTCCAGGCTTGCTTCGGGTCTGTAGTCTTTTACATGGACTGCAAACCCGTCCCCCAGGAAACACATACCAACGACAAGCCGCGAAACATCGCGACCCGACATCTCAACACCCCCAGGCTCAAAACATGAAAGCCTGAACACCTAAATCCCAAGCCTCAGACAGGTCTTGAATCCAACATTCTAAACGCTTGGAAACCCGACAGCCTAAACCCAAACGACACGCTCGAAAACCCTGCAAACCCATGCCAGGCTCCAAGGGACGCACTCCAGATGGCTTTCGTGCAGTATGCGACCACTTGAGCCTGGGCTAGGGTCGTAACTTTTTTGACTTGTAGGGTGCATGTTTCTTTGAAGTAGGACCTTTGGAATAGCTTCGTGAAGTGTCGAGGTGCTTTTTCTGTACAGGGTTGTCAACACCACTGGACTCTCCCCCTTCGACCCCTAAAGACCATCTGTAAACCCGTTCGCTCTCAATTTTACTTGGATTTCAACTTTTCGGTGTTGGGCTTGAATCCCCTAAGCTCTATGTAAACCTCAACCCCCAATGCAAAAAGCCCTAAGCCCCTAACCTCTACATCCTAAACCTAAACCCTCCAGGGCCTCCCCAATCAGAACCCTCACTTGGTCTCAATACGGCCTTCAATGCATTCGGATGTAGCGTTTAGGGTTCATAAAGGGGCTTAGGGTTTATTATAGGGTTTTGGGGAAGTTCCTTGCCACCAGCATTTCTTACAACGAGCTCGGGGTTGGGAATGGCTTGTGCGGGTTCTGTAGGATCCTCAGGTACTTGCGCCCGCAAAGAAACAATGATATAAGCCATATCCATCAGAGCCCGATCCCCAAACCCCAAACAATCCAACACGAGAATGGCGGCCCAGCAACAGTCGGCTTCGCTATCTCCTCCTCGACCTGTTAAAGGTCCAAACAAGAGGGGCCCAAATGCTTTCACCACGGTTCATTTTGAAGGGGGTTTATGATTATGAGGCCTACGATAATTGTGTTGCACACTTCGGGGATTTGACACTAATGGTCACTATTCAAAGTCGCTTCGGCGAGGTCTCAGGGTTTGTGGCTGACATGTCGGGATGGGATACTACCTACTAACTACTACTACTACTACTACTACTACTACTACTACTACTACTACTACTACTACTACTACTACTACTACTACTACTACTACTACTACTACTACTACTATCGAATGCTGGTGTCGGGCCAAATCTCTCAACCCGTGAACTCCAAAGCTTGAAACCCGAAATGCTTGGCTCTGCAGCCTTAAGCCAAATCCCAATGAAGGGACCTAGCGCTTGAAGCCCAGCCCTATTCAGTTCTGGGTGTTATCTTAAAGCTATCTTCCTGAATTGAGAGGCATTGCGCTCTATATGGCGCTGTGTCTCCCAATTAACCAGTGTCTAAAGCCCGAGGAGCCCCGGCGATGACCATGCACTCCACCACGCGCTTCAAGTCGATTTGGGAGCCATGCCCGGCCTCTTGAGGTGCAGAGCTTAGGGTATAGGCTACAGGGTTCAGGGCTTAGGGAACAGGGTTGAGGTTATAGAGTTTCAAAAACGGATCCTGTAAGGGATTACTAGGAGCTTCTTGGGCTAAGGGTCTTGGGTTTCGAACATACGACTGAGGAGTTGCTCATAAGATTTCTATGAGGGCCCTTTAAGGCTACAGGAGGTCAAGGGGTTTGGGGCGCCTCGCGGTTTTGAGGTTTGGGCTTTGGGATGTCAGTAGGCGTTTGAGGGGTGTGCATCGTTCCGCTTAGTGTCCCCCTGTCACCCTACAAACCCTGGACCCTTAGGTAGGATTGGGCCCTCCAAGTTTGCGACACAAGGCTTCAGGCTTGATGATTGAGGGTTTGGGATCGCATGTTTGGCCTTGCGGCTTATAGGGTCTCGCCCGGGACTTAGAGGGACCTTAACCCGGAATACCACCTTTTGAAGGACTTATATAAGGAAATCATCCTAAGGAACCCTAAGAAAGGTAGGTTCTGTAGGGTCCAGGGAGACCCCGAAGCCCCGAATGCTGGCCCAGTCTCCAGGTCGCTGGCCACGACATCGGGCAGCATCTGGTGCCGGCGAAGGAGCAGTCCGATGGCCTGCTAATGTAGGAACCTGATTAAGAAACCTTGGGCCTTTTTTAGGCTTCCGCATATGAATCCTACGTATACTATTTTGGGGTTATAGGCCCCCAGGGTTTCTTAATCAGGTTCCTGCATTACACCCTACATACAGCTGCCCTTGTAGTTCAGTTCCTTTGCGGGGGTCTTAACCCATTGCATGTTTAGGATCCTCAAAAGGGTAGCCAAAAGGAGCTACGATGGAGACTATAAGTAAACCCTGAACCCAAGGGGTTCCTCTGTGTGGATCCTTGTTCATAAATGAGCGTCCAGCGCTTGTGAGGGCCCCACAGTTCATGGAGGGCGGAGGGTTTAGGGCGCGGCTGCTTGTTGTACGGCCCGATTCGACTCCGGTTTGGGACACGGCATCGTCGGTGCAGGGTCTAGGGCTTAGGGATGTTTAGGATGCAGGCCGACAGGGCTCGAGTCGCTCGAGGTCAAGTGTGGCGCACTGCCGCTGCTGCTGTTCTTTACATGATGCAACTATTCTAGAGGATGCGATCTCTCCGCGTTGAGACTTCTGCACGCTGTCATGTGCGTCTGAAACACAGTTATGAACACGAACGCGTGATACAAAACTAAAAGACCGTCACGGAACTAACAGTATAAATTAGCGGTAGGATCACGTGGCTATATCAAGCTGATATAGGTTGCACACACGAAGACCGCGGCTAAGACAAACCTGCCGTAGAACGCCGTAGGACCCTGAACCGAACCCTAGACGCTGACGCGTGCATAAACCACCCAAGACCTAAAACATCCTAACACCTTTGTAGAACTCATCCTGTCCCTGAACCCTTGAAGCCCGACCCTAAACCCTAAACCCCTAAGCCCTAAACCCCACAACCCTCAAGCCCGGGACTGTTCGGGCTCAGCCTCGTTCACCTCGTGGGGTGGGACCAGACTTAGGTCCAAGAAGCCAAAGTCCTGGTTTTAGGGCTTTTTTGGGGCTTTGGGGATTTAGAGTTTGGGGCTTTAGGGAGTAGGGCTTTGGGGGTTTTAGAGTTTTTGTGGTGTTAGGGACTCGGGCTTTGGGAATTTAGGGCTTAGGGTTTTCGAGTTGTAGGGTTTAGGGATCGATTGGCTTGGGGGTGTAGGTCATGAGAGCTTCAGGTTCTAAGGTTTGTGGCTTTCCCGCTTTGGACCTTGGGGGTGTTGTTTGTTTGTTTGTTGTTGTCGCTCGCCTTCAAGGGTGAAAGGGTTTAGGGTTTAGGGAGTAATCCCTTCAATAGCAAACCTCAAGAAATCTCGAAACAACCTGAAACCCTGATACCCAAAGCCGGTCTAGGAACTTCTTCAAGCAGGGGCTCCAATGGCTGAGTTTTCGTTTGTCGGGAGGGGACGGGGACAAACCTTCAACGCGAAGGCCCGAGTCCTTCTTCGAGAGCACCCCATCACGGTCGGCATCTAAGATCCGGAAGAGTCGCGTGCCTTCAAAGGCAAGCCAGGGAATAGGTTACTAAGTGTATTGTATTTATACTCCCTTCAAAATTGTGATACCTTACACAATCAGAGCCTTAGGGACAACACGGAGGACTAGCCAGTTAGAACCCCCTTATCGCCCATATGGGAGTTTCCGGAAATAGGGGACCCTAATATAGTACCCTAAATAGTGGGATCCTTATTATAAGGACCCCCAAAATAAGGTACCCCAATTGTCGGAAACTCCCATATGCAAAGAGATACTTAGCCCGTCTTTCCTTCCTTTTGTCGACAGAGTGACATGAATGTGTCGGGCTTCCTCCTAAATCCAGGGCCTGGGCTCATACACTACGTATTTCGAATCCATAAGCCTAAAAGCACGATGAGGAGAAGATAATTCGCAAGGCTCCTGGCAGCACTGGACCTGCCATAAGAGAAGATTGATTGCAGAAGCGCTTGGACAGGCTGCTCTCAGACCTATCACCTCGCTTCCGTCTTCGGGACTCCATGAATTGTAAGACAATTCATGCCAACATATCAATACCCGAACTTGTTGCATTTTTTCACGTGGCTGGATGCCTTGGATGTCGCCGGTGGGCTTGAAGCCATCCGCCCGCACTCTCCGAACCTTTCTGTGTTTGCTGTGGCAGGTTTATGACTTGCGTTGAGGGCTTTAGGCTGTGAGCCATGGGGTTATCCTTGCCCCGCTGGTAAACTGCGGCCTCATCTATCCCCACGCCAGTCAAGCTGACTGCTGCTGCAGTATGTGGGCCTGGATCATCAATAGTATTTATCCAGCGACAACTACCCGATCACAGGGATAACAAAGGGGCCCCGAATCACAATCACCGCAAGCCTAAACACTACAACGGATGAGGCTTCAGGGCTTGGGGGAGCAGCAGTTCAACAAAACCGTAGGCTGCAACGCCAGACACAAAAGAATCGAGAACAACAGAACCGCCTCAAAACCGACAATTCCAAGCCCTCAATAAAAGCACGAACGCCCGAAACAACACCAAAACCGACAGTCCTAAGACATAAACCATCGCATCCCCAACCCTGAAGACCAGAGTGATCAGAGCCCCTCAAGACTACAAGCCCCATTCTCAACGGTCCCTACAAAGTCCCTGCATAAGAAAGAGTGCAACCCCATGCAAACCATTCAATCCCCTCTATCCTCTCTGCAAACCCTTACAGGTTGCAAACAGACCTGTTCAAATCATTACAAAGCGACCGGTCAATCCCAAAGCCGAGGAGCAAAAGCCGTTGCATGGATGCAGGCCTGGCGAATCGCACTGTTGTTGACAAGGACGGTACCCTAAACCTACACCCTGAACCCTCAACCTTTCGTAGTCCTGTCGTGCTTCCCAACATCATACAAGTCTCGACAGACACCACCAACAAGCATGAAATGTGTACGTAGAGAAGACGAAGACAAGAGTCGTCGACGAGCCCCTGTCGACGCTACGACTGTCGTCTTCATCATCTTCGTCGTACTCATGTCGGCCAGCATGGTGAACATACCCATAGTCTGGCGGCGGCGGATAGCCCCATGCCCATGAACCGCCCCTAGGCGCCGGGTTGAAGTCTGCTGACTTCTCCCCGGGACCCCTTTCCCGCAAAGGGAAGGCATTGCTCCACCATGGCCACGTATCCGAGATGCCTGGAGACCGTATCTGAGCCACAGACACTGACACGTCGCATGACATTCCAGACGATCTTCTTCCACCGAAGCAACACAACATGTCAACACAACATCTGAGGTTTCTCTGAAGTTGAGAAAAGAAATTCTGCAGAGTATCAAGTTACCCCTTCGAATGCAACACAACAACATGTTTGGAATATGAGATAGGAGCTTCTCAGATTTGAGGCAAGGCTGTCTGCCGAATAACATGTTTTCATTAACAGGAACTGTTTAGTTCCTTTGCTCGTGCTCCACCGACGAAGAGATACCTAATCGTAGGTATACCTTATACGTTCCTAAGACTTGGGAGCAATCCAGGGGTCCAGGGATTTGGGTGTGTTGCAATGCTGGTTCGGCCCGTATCTGGACAAGCTAATGACAGAAGCCCGCAAGTCTACTCCGAACACTTGACGCCTGTCCCCAAAAAAGCCTAAGATACGCTTAGAAACTCACCGAACCGCGACAGTGAAACATTGGCCCTGAAGCCCGCGCAGCGTACCTTGCAAGCCCCTAGCCACACCCAAGGTCTCAGCCTAAAACCTATAGAAGCCACCCTAGAACCCATAAGAAATCCCTAACCCCTAAACCCCTGAGCCCTAAACCCCCGAACCCCTACACCCGCAGCCGACCTGTAATAGTTCCTGCATGATCCTTATAGATCCCCCTGCATTCCCTTATTGTAAACCCCATACTCCCTTATTCCCTGGGCATCAACATAATAGCCCAAAAGCCTTATATAGTATGGTCTTTTTGGGCCCCAAAAGCCTTAATATATGAGTCCTTAGATGCCTGGGAATTTGTAGACCCTATACTCCCCTATATCATGCTTATAGTAGACCCTAAGCCTAAACCCTAAACCCCTAAACCGTAAGCCCTAAACCCCAAACCCGTAAACCCTAAACCCCAAACCCTAAAGCCTAAACCTTATCGAAGCCAAGGGGGATCAGGGAGGAGCCTGGAGGTCTCCGCGGGAAGACTGGGGATCCTCCTCCTGGTCCTCTCCGGAGACACAAGCAGGGTGTGGGGTTTAAGGATGTTTACGGTTCAGAGTTTAGGGTTTAGTTGGTGTGGGGTTTAGGGATGTTTAGGGTTTAGAGTTTAGGGTCTAGGGGGTGTGGGGTTTAGGGATGTTTGGGTTTTAGAGTTTAGGGTTTAGGGGGGGATTAGGGTTTAGGGTTGAGGGGTCGGGTTTAGGGTTTCTTGCGAGGGGCATTTATAAGGATGTTAGACGCACCATATTCATGAAGAAAGCTAACAGGAATCTTAAGAATCCTTGACAAGGGCCTTGATATGGGATCTACTTTTTTCCAAGGGGCTGGCTTGAAAGGTTTTGTGTCTAGGGGAGCTACACCTATAAGTTGAGAAGAAGGCAGAAGGCATGACAAGGCATGCACATCAATATGAGGCTTGTCTATAGTCGAAGAACCCTTGCATTAAGCATCCTGTACTAAGAGAAGCCTGTTGCAATTTAAAGGCATAGCTCCACTTGTTTGTAGGCAGTTCGTGCTTCGGCTCGATGTCATGACTGTCAATGTCCAACCACAGTTGATCAACTCACGGGAAGCTTGAGCAGAAGTTCTGAATGTTGCATCAAGTGAGATGGGAAGAACCGCAACCAATTCTATTGCCGTATCAATGCACAAGCTGCATCAGTGGACTCTACGAAGACATATTCTAAAGCCCTTATGAAAAGAATCGACGGAACATGCCAGACAACTCAACGAAAAGCATACGCGGCTCCTCCTCTGCAGAGGCTTCCTCCTCGTCCTGCTGCTGAAGGACGGCTTCAGTTGTGTTTCTGGTGCGTTTGGGCCAAGCTCGACAGCCCTCGACCCTGAATGCGGAACCAACAGTATCAATATTATGGGGCCCTTGATTGTTAGACTTGGGTGTTGGGAACACACGTGTTTATACTATGCTTGAATAGGTACAACAAGGAGAGCAAGAGGATGCCGCTACTAGCCCACATGCCATAAATGCCTATGGGGGGATACTTAACCAAACCATCTTCGTAAGTCCGGCTGTATAGAAACCTTACCTTCTACTGCACACGTACGCAGGACCCTCGGCCCCAATCCCCAAGACCAAAACCCTCAACTCAAACCACACCCAAAAAAACCTCCGCCCTAAACCTTTCCTAGCTGTTCACTCAGGGTCTTAGGCCCTTGGTTCGATTCTCCGAGCTTCGCAGCCAGGCCTCCGATTCGTCGGGCAGAAGCTCCGGGAACAAGGACCTCAGAAGGGTTCAGGGTTAGGGGTTCGGAGTTCAGGGCTTAGGGCTTCGGAAAGTTTCGGGTTTGAGGCTTGATGCATGAAGTTCTGCGTCGCGAAAGCAAAGAGCATCCTGCAGTCACATAAAACAGTTGCCTGAATAATTAGAAGAGGGTTTTGGGGACCATGATACCAAAATTATGATAAGGACCACCGCCAAATAGTATTGGTAATGTTTATCGCCCCTGTATTATGCATGTTTCACCCTTTGTCACAAGTCTGGTGCTTGGAGTACGGAAGGCATAATGCAGGACACCTTCAATTAGAATCGGGCTTCAGGGGCGATGGTACGAAAAAACAAACTCTTCCGATCCACACATTAGTAGGAAGCGGGGCAACGAAGTAAGCCCAGAAGCAGGAAAGCCCGAACCACGCATAAACTGCGAAACCGTAAACGACGCAAAGATCTAAAGATCATGAAAAACTAAATCCGAACTCCCAGAACCCAAACCCTAAACCCCAAACCCCTCAACCCCAAACCCCCCAAACCCCTAAACCCAAAACCCTAAGCCCCAAACCCCTCAACCCTAAACCCAAAACCCTAAGCCCAAACCCCTCAACCCCAAACCCCCCAAACCCCCCAAACCCCTCAACCCTAACCCCAAAATCCTAAGCCCCAAACCCCTCAACCCCAAACCCCCCAAACCCCCAAACCCCAAACCCAAAACCCTAAGCCCCAAACCCCTCAACCCCCAACCCCTTCAACCCTAAACCCTAAGCCCCAAACCCCTCAACCTCTAAACCCTAAACAGACAACCCAAACCGCGGCTGTGACACGTCTTCGGCTTCGCGACTTTGGTCTGCTCGAAGGGGAGCCCTAGGCAAATGGCTTTTGGCAACTTTGGGGTTGTATAGGTTTGGGGTCAAGGACTACTTGGAGGTTCATGGGTAGTTGTAAGTAGGGTTATAAGTAGGGTAACTATGCTTATAAGCCAATTAGGACTTATAACCCGCTTATAACTACCCATGAACCTCCAAGTAAGGCTTTGGGATTTTGGGGGCTACGCCCACAGACTCCACATTATAGGAGGTTCCCGAATATGATTTAAGGAACATTCCTTAATTCAGGGACATTGGAGCGGCTTTGGCGAGTTGGGGTTTTAGGGGTTTGGGGTTTCGGGTTTTAGGGATTTTGTTAAAGAACGGGCTTCACTAAGCTTCCTACTCTCAAACTGAAGCGGTCACTTTTCCTTGTGGGTCACTGTGTCCGCTGGTCTCGAGCCTTGCACGTCGCGTGTGCGTGACGGCTATTCCTGTACATTAACTGCACTGCACTAACTGTGTTACTGTTCCTGGCAAGATGTTTAACACCCCGCCTTCGGAGTTAGCGAAAGTTCCTCGACTGAGGTGACTCCGACTTTTCCTGTCAACAGTAAACACACTGCAGTTCCTTTTCACTTGCAAAACAAACACTCTGCCTCATCGCAAACATATGTTCCTATGTTCACTCGCAATCCTCTCCAAGGTTGCTCGACTGTACAAAAGACGTTCCTTTACTATACTTAGATCACCACAGAAACAAAAAGGGCTGTGCCACGGTTCCTGTGTCCTGCTGCTTCTTTCCTCGGCTCTCTGGCCTCAGTACTGCTCGCTGTTCCTTTGCTTCACTGGAAGGTCACTTCGCCGTCGTCGACCTTGTAGACTTTTACTCCTTCTTCTTCGTTGCTGACTTCTTTCTGTTCCTTGAGTTCTTGCTCTAGCCACTCTGCACGCTGCCTTGCTTGTGCCATGCACTTCTCTTTTCCTTGCTTGTCTCTTGATCCTGCTTTCCAACCTGTTTCCTTTGATCCGGAATACCAGTACCACTGCGTCTTGACTTCGTTCCACTTCCACTGGTAGTTCCTGTTCTGGAAACCGTAGACTGCAAACCAGTTTCCTTCAAACTCTCCTTTTCCTTTGCCCTTCATGAACGATTCTTCGTTCACTGGTCCTTTGGCGGAAAGTTCTGGGTCGTCCTTTCCTCCTTTCCTTTGCTGCTGCTGTGTGACACTCGGTGGCTCCTTTCCTGTTCCTTTTCCTTCTGGCTTCTCCTCTTCTTTTGCTGGTGTTGCTGGTGCTGTGTCTGGTTCCGTGGGTGCCTGCGACCCGGCTGCTGATCCTCTGCTCTCAAGCTCCTGTGTAAGGCTTGCAATTCTTTCTTTATCCTCTTTGCGTTCCTTCATCATCTCCTTCATCATTTCTTCAAGCTTCTGGATCCTGTCTGCTTCTCCTGATCCTGTTGCTGTTGATGCTGCTGCCTTCTTCTCTGCTTCCTTCTTGGCAATGTACGCTGACGATGCCTTTTGATCCTCCTCTCTCTTCTTCCTGGCTTCCTTCTCCTTTCTTTTCTTCTCCTGTTCCTTTCTTTCCTTTTCCTCTTTGGCTGCTGCGGCTGCTGCTTCTGTCTCCTCCTTTTCCTTTGCCTCTCTCTCTGCTTTTGCTTTGGCTGCCGCTTCTACCTCTCGCCTTCTCTCGGCGGCTGCTGCGGCTTCTGCTTTTGCCTGCTCTCTGTCTCGCTTTTCCTGCTCTTCTGCTGCTTCTTCCAAAATCCTTCTTGCTTTGGCAATCTGCTCCTCCTTTGCCTTCTTCTCCTCTTCTGCTTTGGCTTTCGCTTCCTTCTGCTCCTTTGAGATCTTGTCCTGTTCATTCCAATATTTGCGATCATCTTCATCTCGAGGTCGAAATCCTGTGCTTTCTGCTCTTGCCTTTGGTTTTCCTTTTCCTTTTCCTTCCTTCTTTCCTTTTGTTCCCTTCTCGTGCTTGTACGTGTAGTCCTTGTCGATGTGGATCTTTTCTCCTGTGACTCTGTGCTGCTTGTAGATCTCGCCGTTCTCGGAGTATTCCTTCCATTCGCTGCTGTAGTCGTAGGGGTACGGAAACTGCTTCTTTTCCTCTTCTTTCTCCTTTAGCCTTTGCTTGCTTTTGGCGTTGATCTCCGCGATCTTCTTCTTCCTTCTTTCTTCCTTTGCTTCCTCGCTTTCTTCTTCCTCTGCTGCTGCTGTTCCTTCTTCTGCTTTGGCTTCTTCGGGGTACTCCCCGGGATCTTCTCCTCCAACGTAGCTGTCCACGTAGGCCTCGTTCTCGTTCTCGCCAAAGTAGTCCTGGCTTTCTTCCTGTTCTTGGAGTCCTTCGAAGTAGCTCCTGTCTGACCAGTTCCTTATATCGTCTTCTCCTTTGTGTTCCTGGGAGGTAGGTGACGTAGCTCTCGAAGGTGCTGTTCCTTGTCCGTGTCCTTCACGACGTAGTTCACCTTCTAGTTCTCGGTCCTTGGCTTCTCTTTTCCTTTGTTCCTCTTCGTCTTCTTCTTCTTCTTGTTCCTCTTGCTGTTGCTCGTAGAAGTCCTGCATCATCTGGTTCAGCTGTTCCTTCACGGAATCACATGTACCTAGGACGAAGTTCATGTGTTCCTTGACCTGCTTCCGGTCTCTTTCGTTCTCTTCGGCCATTTCCTGAACCTGGTGCTTCACGCTGTAGATTTGGGATGTCAAACTTTCCACACATCCTGCAACGTGTTCCTGACTTTTGCGCAAACGCGCAGCTTCCTCTGTGTTCTTCCTGATCGACTCCGCGATCAAGTTCCTTTCTTCTGTAGCAGTCTTCAACGTGACTGCCGCTTCTTTCAAGGTCTGAAGTTCCTTGACGATCTCTTCTGAGCTTTTGCTTGAACTCGCGCTCGCTTCCATGGCTGCTGAGGTTCCTGGTAAGGTGCCTTGACCTGCTACTGGGCGTACTAGTTCCTGGATACCTGAGCGTTCTGCGAGTGTTCCGCAGAGTTCCTTGAGCTGCGAAAGCATCTCACTACATGTTGTTCCATGCGCTGTTCCTGCAAACGTTCCTAGCTCACATGCACTCGTGTCACTGCATATGCCGTCCTGCTCGCATGCACTTGCACAGCAGAAAACATGTTCCTGAAAGTCTGCCTGAAACTCTTCTTCTTGAACACAACTCTCAAAACACTGTTCCTTGAAACTCTGAATCTGAAGACTGTCCGAAATACCTGAAATTCCTGCAAACAACAAAGCTGCAAAAGACAAAGTTCCTGGGCTCTTGATCATCCTTACAACTGCTTTAGCTTGTGTTTGGGCCTTGTGTTCCTTGAGCTCTTCTCTACCTACTGGCTCGTTCTCGCTGGTCTGAAAACCTAGCCAGTGTAACAACAGTCTGATACGCTTCGCTGAAAGGGGCTTGGTTCCTATATCAGCTGTGTTTTCCTTGGTTCCTACTGGGTGAACACTAATTGTTCCTTCTTTGTGGAGGTCTTGAAGAAAAAGGGTCCTGATCTGCAAATGCTTGACTCTACCTACACCTTGCCTTGTAATAATTCCTCTAGCTGCAGAAGAATCCATATACAAGTGTACCTTGCATTGTTTCCTGGTCAAGAATTCCACTGCTTCCTTCAACAAGATAGAATCTGACGCTGCTGACGCTCCTGCGTAGTACTCTGCTTCACCACTGCTCAAGCTAACCGACTTCTGGTTCCTAGAAAAAGAGTAAATGCACTGACCGTCTAAGCAAACAATTCCTGAAGATGTTGAGCGCCTTGTGTCCTTCTTTCCTGCCCAATCTGAATCACTGAAGACTTCCAAAAGGTGGTGTTCCTTGGGCCTTGTTCCTGTAAAGTCGTAGTTACCATTCCTAATGGATTCATTGAGATTACTGAGTCCTCTGGGTGTCTTCCTGTACACTAGATGGTATCCTTCAGTTCTCGACATGTACTGCACTAGGTGGACTAAGTGCTTCCAAGAACCATGTGTTGGTTCCGACATCTTGGAGGCTAAACCTCTCACGGCAAACTGCACGTCAGGGCGGTCCTGACTGACATACAAGAGTATGCCAACGCTCTTCCTGAACGATGCTGCTTGTTCCTGGTTCAAGGTCTGAGTGTTGTCCTGTTCCTGCGACTCTTGGGTGCACGGAGTTGGCTTTGAGGCTTTGCTGGTAAGCTTCAGTTCTTCCTTAAGCTTCACAAGATACTTCGGGTCACTCGTGATGTGGAGCTCGTGATTGTGGTAGCTGAATTTCCTTTTAAGGAATCGGATTGTCTGGTGTGACTCTCCTACTTCAAGTTCCTGCTCTGTCAAGAAGGGGCCTTCAACCTTTAGCTCGTAGGTTTCTCCTAGCTTTCCTAGCTTGGGCTCTAGGTGCCTTGTTTTCCCTGCTGCCTGAATGTCATCTACATGCACAACAAGTATGCTGTTCCTGTCGTCACGAAACAAAGTAGGGCATGCTTTGCTCCTATCAAAGTTCTGCTCTTTGAGGGTTCCTGCAAAATGATCACTCCATAGTAGTGCTGCATCTCGCTGTCCTGGAAGTACTCTTAGCAGTAACAAACCTTCGTTCCTACAACTGGGGTCCTGGTCGCCAAACAGATCCACATATTCCTTTGGGAATTGACATGCACATCGGGTCCTTTGTGGTACCTGCAAGAATGCGTCCTTGACATCAATGGAGTACAAGGCGTGTTCCTGTTGTAGTCCCAAAATAGGGATAAGTCTCACCAACGATGCGCTTGTTGCTGGGCTGAATGTGTCATTCCTTACTTCTGCTGCTTTGAACTCTCTTGCGACTAGCCTAGCTCTCCTTGTCCATCGGCCGTTCCTGAATCGCCAATCGAAGACGAATTTCGTCGTCAACCACTTTGTTCCTTGGTTGCTCTCTTCTTCTTCTGTCTCTCTCTCCTCTTCTCTCTCGAGTTCTTGCAAGGGTTTCCTTGCCAATGCCTTCATCTCGGTGAGTCTGTTGATCTCTGTGAGCATTGCCTCACGATCCAGTTCCTGCAACTGGGCTTCTGCAACTTCTGGAGGTCCAGAATCTTCGCTCTTGAAGATGTCTTGTTCCTCGTCGGAATCGCCAATGTCCGAATACGAATCTTCCCAGAAAATGTCCTCTGTACCTGGTTCTGCTTCAGGTAATTCTTCATCATTGTGCTCAAATACTCTTCCTACGTTGAACGGAGGGTACTTCTTCTTGGGAGAATCAATCTTTGGGATCTTGGAACCTGTTCCTACATCATCAAATTCCATTTTCCTAAGAGGTGCTGGTCCTCTAGCTGAAAGAAGTTCACTTGCCATTGCACTGTCTGGAATGAGTTCTTCTTCTGAGGCTGCGTCCATTTCCTTACTGCTGCTACTAGAAGACGTTGGGTCTGAAGCTGCTTCGTCGTGTTTGTTTTGGTCGTCGTATTCCTGCTCAAGTTCTTCTTCTGCCTTTCTCTTGCTCTGTGCCTGCTTCGCTTTGCTCTCTAGGTAGGTTGTCCTAGTAGGTCCTGACTTCCCTGCAGAGTCCCCGCCTTGGATGACAATCGGTCCTGCGATCGGTCCTGAAGGTGCTGAAGGTGCCGAGTCCTCAACCGACTGTTCCTGAGTTGTTCCATCCACGACAGGTGGCGCCTCTGCAATTGGTCCTGGAATGTTCTTCCTGGGAATGTTCCTTGTTGCCAGTGTAGTGTGCTTCACTTCCCAAGTATGAATTCCTACACTGCTGATTCCTTTCACGTCGAAGTGTTCCACACAACGTTTTGCGCTACGGCTCGTCTTGATGCCGTCCATGTGCCACGTAATGAAAAGGTTGTTGTCTGTTTTTCCTAAAAACACTCCTCTCAACCAAATAGGGTCACCTTTCCTATTGCCACGAGTTCCTGAACGATTGGTCAAAACCAAAAGTGATTCGCCAAATTCGGCGAGCTGGCCCTCGTAAGGCCTTCCTGCCATGAACTCATACGGAGTCATTCCTGTGGAGGAATGGCGATGGTACCTGTTCAAGGTCCATGCCGAGTGCCTGAAAGCCCAACTGAAGATTGGATGTGTATGAGCAATATATGTTCCTGTTCTGTGTTCAAGGTGCCTAATCAAGGTTGTTCCTTGTCTCCTAATGGTTTGGATTGCTCTCTCTGCCATGCCGTTGGTTTCCTTCTGGCCACTGACTGCGTCCTGCAAGACTGTTCCTAGACCTAAAGCTGCTCTCTGCTTCTGGATGACTTGCTTCAGCTTCATCATTGTTCCTTCGTTGTCTGCCTTCAAGTTGATAGTTCCGTATCCAAGTTGAGTACTCAAGTAGGTCACTCCTTCGCAAAGGTGCTCTACAAGATCTTTTCCTTTAGATGCTGTCGGGATACAGACCATGTTCCTACTCCAAGAATCAACACACACAAGACATACTGCCGCTGGTGCCTCATCATGACTTGTTCCTGTAAAACAGAAATCCATACAGAAAGTTGGTCTCGAAGATCTTTCCTTCTCTGGGTTCTCACGAAGGTGTGGAGACTCTTTTCCTTTGCATGCTACACACGTCGGACACCAAGATGCATAAGGTAAGTGTGTGAGATTATGCACTGCAACTTCCTCCGGCTTTGGCTGTTTGGGTACCTTCAGAGGTTCAGCTTCTAGAAACTCCTTGTACTTCTTCTGGCCTGAAACAAGTTCCATGTGTCTTTCTGCTTCCATGATGGATCTACTGAGCCTTCTGAGGATCTCTTGCTTAGATCCAGCTTTTGAAACTCCTAGTTCCTTGCACAGTTCTCTCAGGGCCTTGAGGCTGTTCTGCTGGTTGTACTCATGACCATTGAATGTAAACGACAGTTCTCCTGCAAGTTCGTGCCTGTGCGCTGGTGCTTGGGCCTCTGAGGTCTCTTCCTGTTCTTCTTCCTGTTCTGGAATCGTGTCCAGTTGGTGAACCTTCTGTTTTGGTCTTCTGGCCTTGGGGTTCACTGGTTCGATGAGTTCGAATACACTGCGTCCTGTCCAGGATAAACCTCCTAGTGGTTCTGGGTCTCTGTGAGGCTCATCCAAAGTCCAGAACTTGTCATCCTCAAAGAAATCCTTGTTGATCGGTTCTTCTCCATACGTGTACCTGTCTGGTTTGAGGTTTCCTATGTCCACTGGAATGTCATTGGTATCTCGAGGATTGAACAAAGTCTTCCTCAACGAGTTATGGTACCTCGTGAGTGTGGTGCCATCCATGCTGATTGACCATGCATCCTCAGTGTACTCTTCAAACATCTTTCGATCTTCATCTTCCTTAGGGGTGCCTATGAGGTTCAGCGGAAATTCCTTGAGCGATACTAGCGTAAGTGTGCGATACTCCTTGCTACCATCGAAGATTGTTCCAAACGGTTCTTCAAGTTCCTCAAACATGATGCTGTGATGCAACAAATACCACTGATCATCATCCTCAATAAGCACTGCTCGATATGCGAACTTTCCTGGTGGAAACATCAAGTAAGTATCAACGTGTTCTGAGGTTCCTAGGCTGAAGTGGACTTGGTAAGGGTCTCGCCAGTTGGTCCAACCAACACGCTGTTCTTCAATGAGTTCCTTCAAGTTCTCGCACAAGTACATAGGGATAGGCTTTGCTTCTGCTTCCCAGTTGACTGCTCTCACAAAGGCTTTTGTTGTAAGTGAGTTGTTGTTGTAGTTCACTGCAATCTTGGTTGTTCCTTCTGTTAGGAAAGTGCCTGTTGCTGTTCCATCTCTGAACTCCCAGCCTTTCTTCAACAGTTTACCTACTGCCAGAAGAGGGTGCACAACCGATGAAATCAAGAACACTTCTTCAACCTTCACAATGTTTCCTTGAATATCCCGAAACTCAACTTCAATAATCCTTTGGTCTGAAACCTTAATTCGGGATCCTTGCGCATCTCGCAAAACTACCTTGGTAGTGTTGGGTGCTTTCCTTCCGTACTTCTTCATCCACATTGGTGCCAACGAAATGTCGGCTCCTGAATCCAGCACAACCTCGATCTCTCGAGTTCTCGTGTTCCTCGCTGCACGCGCAAACCTAGTAATGGTCCTTGAGGGTGCTGTTCTCTCTACTCTGTTCCTTCTAGGAGGATGGTGACATCCGTTCTCACATTCCTGCATGTCTGGGTGCCACGGTGTTTCATGACATCCATTGGGACACTCAAAGTAGTATCCACGGTCCTGAGTTCCTATCAGAGTTCCTTCTAGGTGCCATTGCAACCATGCATCATCACTCACCTCATCACAGTCCTGAAACTCATCATCTTCATCACCAATCCAAAACTCTTCTGTCTCACTTCTCTCTTCCTGAACTTCTTCACCAACAACCCGCAAAACTCTTCCGAAGTACTCAATCTCTATCTCATCAGAGTTCTCACTCATCTCGAATTCCTCCGGAAAGCTTGTGGGCTCGTCTCCCATGTGGTACATGGAGACCATCCTAATCACTGGTCTTTGGGTTCCTTGGCTTGCTTGGCTTTGGCTTGTTGAGGTCTTGTTGGCTGACGAAGGGGCCTGAGTCGAAGTACCTGTAGTGCTCGCTTGCTCGCTCTGGTTTTCAAGGTCAACGTTCCTTGCCTGATAACCCATGTCACGCATCTTCTGCCTACACTGTGCTTCGAAATGTCCATACTTATGGCAGTAGTGACACACTCCTGTAGCTGCTTGGGCTTTTCCTTTACCTTTTCCTTTGTGTCTGAAGAAACCTCTTCCTCGACCTTTGCCTTTTCCTTTGTAACCTCTGAAACCTCTACCTCGGCCTTTCCAGTTGCCTCGACCTCTGCCTTTGCCAAAACCTCCGAAACCTTTACCTTTACCTTTGCCTTTGCTGTCAAAGCCGAAACCTTTTCCGAAGTCCTTTCCACCTTTCTTGCCTTTTCCTTTACCTTTGCCTTTATGGTGAACATAACCTTTGCCATAGCCTTTCCTTCCTTTGTACCATGCTTGGTTGATATCCATTGCTGCAAGACCACCATGGTCATCACCTTTGTCGATCAAGTCTGTTGTGGTTCGGTGAGGTGTTCCTTGCTGGGCTGCTAAAGAGTTAGTCCAACGCTCGGTTGACTCATAGTTCACAAGGTACTGACGAAGAGTATTGTACTGTGTCTTCTCATCCATGTTGAGCAACAAGTGCCTTTTCACGTCAGGTTTCATACCTTGGATAAGAGTAGATACTTTCAAATTCTCCTGTACCTTTTCTCCAGTCGCCTTCTCGTACTTCTCGATGTGTTCCTCATATTCGAGGATATTCTCAGCAATTCCTTTGTTGTGAGCAAATTTGTAGTTGAGAATGTTGTGAAACAACTCCAACGATCTCGCACGATTCGTTGGTTGATATTCCTTGAGTAGCATACGGTAAGCTTCCATACCGTTTTCCTCAGCTACATGCTTTACAACTCGGTACGGCCTTCCTTTAGTGTACGAACAAAGAACACTGTACAGGCGTCGGCTTGTTTCCTTTGCTTCTGCAGACATCTCAGCCATCTTCACTTGTTTATCATCTTTTAGGTTCCTTTCTGCGATGTCCATGATCTTCACCATGTTGGAATCCACTGCTCCAAGCCAGATCCGCATCCTGTTCCTGAACTCTGTCCATCCACTCTTCTCTTCTTGCCATGTTCCTGGGGAAAATGCTTCGGGGCTTTTAATCAGCTTGTGCAACTCCACTTCTCCAGGCTTTCTTTGTTCCTTTACTGCTTTCTCCAGAGATGCTCCTATCTCCTCAAGTGTCGTTGCTGCGTTCGTGTGAGCGTCTGCTAACGCTGTTTGTGCTGTCTTCTGTTGTTCCTGAACTGCTGTCAGGGTTTCCTGGAATGCTTGTGTGAGTCCTGCTTCTCTTTGACTTCCTGAAGCTGCTGAGTTCCTGATCTCCTCTGCTAGTGTTTGTATTCCTTGTAAGGTCTGTGCATTGATCTCGGCAAGTGCCTTCAATGCATCCTCCATTCCTTTTGCTGCTTCAAGGTTGCTGTACACTAGTGCTGCTAAAAGTAGTGACTTGCACTGTTTCCTGCTCACTGCTTGTGCTCTCCTTTCTCCTCTTGTCTTCCTTTGGTGCTTCGAGCGGTTGCTTGCTCTTGCGAAAAACAAACTAGAATAGTACGACAGGGTGATCCAAGTAATCAGTCCCATTGGGGTTCCTAAGAACACTGCTATGCGAATTCCTTGAAATACAACTCTGTTGGAAATGACTTCCTGAACTATCACATGCACGACGTCGTGAAACTTCTTTCCTACGGTTGCTAGCTTTTCTACGAAACTGTGAACATGTTCCTGTACAACTTTCCTCAGTACTTCTCGCTGTTGTTTTACTAGGTACCTAGGGGCGTAGCCTGACTCAAGGCTCTCACTCTCCTGGTTCTCGGTGTTCTGGTCGCCGTTCCTGTTCTCTTCCGTGTAGTACTCGCCGGTCACGCTAACGACGCTGTAGAGCTCGTTCATCACTTGGTTCGCGCACAACAAAGCGTACGGTACCATGACTTTTCCTATCTCCACATAGTCCTTAATCGTGTACGCGTTCGTGTTCCTGATCGTGTTCACGTTGGTGCCGTCGGGGTTCACGCTGCACTCGTTGTAGCCTTGCTGGTAGTACTCGCCGTACACGTCATAGTTCCTGTAGCGGTTCCGGTGCGTATTGGGGTGCGTATTGGGCTTCCTTCTGCTCGACCACACTGCCATGAGCTCGCTCTCGTCACTCTCAACGTACGGTAGTTCCTTTCTCCCACGGCTCGCTTCCTTGGAGGATAAGGCGTCTCCAAGGGCAAGTTCTTCCTTGGTCTCCACTTTGTTGCCAAGGGCCTGCCACGGTCTCACCGCCATACTTCCTGCTCCTGGGACCAAGATCATCCCGCACAAAGTTGCGAGGCTTCCCAGTGCGAAACCAACCAGCAGCACCATACATGCTGCCAAACCGTAGCACTTCATGTTCCTTTTCTCTTTCTCTTCCACCAACACTCGGTCGGGGTAGCAATCGCTGCAAGCGTCAAAGTCTCGCGCATTTCCTGCTGTCACGTTGTGGTTACGAAGGTGTCCACAACCTCTGCGGTGGTACTTTGTTCCTGAACGGACTGCGATCCTGAGCGTGGGCATGTTGAGCACTGTCTCTGTCTTCTTGGTGATCTGCTCATTCGCGCGCATCTGCTTCCATCCGGCAACGAGGCAAACTGCCATGGCGCCGAGCATCATGGTTCCTATGGCTACGAGTAGCATCATCGCTGCCAAGGAGGTTCCTGGAGGCAGCTCCGCTACCATGTTAAAGAACGGGCTTCACTAAGCTTCCTACTCTCAAACTGAAGCGGTCACTTTTCCTTGTGGGTCACTGTGTCCGCTGGTCTCGAGCCTTGCACGTCGCGTGTGCGTGACGGCTATTCCTGTACATTAACTGCACTGCACTAACTGTGTTACTGTTCCTGGCAAGATGTTTAACAGATTTAGAGTTTTGGGGTTTTGGGGGGTTAGGGCCTTGGGGTTTGAGCGTTTACGGCCTTGGGGTTTAAGGGTTTAAAATTTTGGCGGGTTAAGGATTAAGGCTTTGGGTTTTTTCGGTTTACGGCTTTGGGGTTTTAGGGTTTCAGAATTTTGACCCTTAGGGATTAAGGCCTTGGGTTTTCGGGGCTTTAGTGCTTTGGGGTTTTGTGGCGTTTAAGGCTTCGGGGTTTAGGGCTTTGGGGCTTTAGGGTTAAAGTCTTGGGGTTTTAGGGATTAGGGCCTTGGGGTTTTAGGGTGTAGAGCTTTTGGGTTGTAGGCACGCACTTGGTATGAGAGTCCCCAGTGGTTGAACACGTGAGACACCCACTGCACTTGCAGATGGAACACTGTTTAATTAAAACTTCCACGAAGGAAAGCGAGGAGGAGAGAGAATCAGAACTCGTCCATAGTGGCTCGAAGGATATGAGTGGCCGCAGTGCGTGTCATTAGGTCATGCGTTGCTGCATCCTTCAGTTGTTGTCGAACTCTGTCAATTTCAGGAGGGATCTTAGTTTTGAAAACCTCACCGGCCCAATAGTCAGCTCTGCTATTGTGAAAAATTTGCCATAAGTCCTCAGCCCCAACTGCATCAGTAAGCTCTCTGTGCGCCTTAATCCATACAATACGGATGTCGTTGTCGCCATTATTTCGCTTGAAAAGCTTTGCCGCAGTACGGAAGAGGTCACGATCAGAGTGTGTAGCCCATCGCTCTTCCTGGTAACCATGATACAGTATGTGATTGAGGCCTTTGACAACAGCACTGTTGTCACAATAGATATGCACATGTCGGTGAGTAGATAGAGCGACCAGAACTGCATAAAGTTCAGCACGGCAACTGTTGGCATGTTCCATGTGTGAAGTTTTGGTGACCGACCAAGAACATAACCGAGTAGTCGGGTCACTAGAATCAAGCGCGGATCCATCGGTGAAAATGTGTGCAATATTTTGGTTGTCCTCAAAGAATAAGTCCGGCGGTTGCACATCGTCAAGAAGCTGCCAATATGAATCCAAGTGCTGCAGTTTTGGAAAGAGTCCCCCTAAAAGAAGGGAGGTAGGTAGCAACTTAACAGCATCCCATTGAGCACCTTGGCGAACATGTTCCGTTCCTGGGCAATGGTAAACACGGTGCTTCATGGTGTCCAGTTGACCACAAAAGATACAGGTATCCTCTTGATCATCCTTGAAGTGCTTGAGTCTTTTGTTCGGGAAGAGACCTCCCAGACGAACTTTGCGCATAAACCCTTGTATCATTGGATCTTTGTGCTCCGGAAAGATACTTCGTTTTATAGAAAACGAGGCCAAGTCATCAAGATTCTGCTTCTCATGCAGATGACGAAGAAGGTCAATTTCCCATGACTCCAATATCGAATCTTTGAACTGTTTAGTGGTAATGTCCCAAATATTGAAGACCTTGTTCGATGGTGTGGTGCATCTCCCATGCTCATCAAGTGCCCATCCCAGCTCATGAAGTTGATTCTGGAAAATGGAAACACATCCTCTTGTCTTTCGCTTGAAGAAACACCCTCGCTGGAAAGCTTTCTTCCACACATCTTTGACCAAAGGCAAGTTTCTAGTGGCCGATCGTAGAAATGTACCAAAGCGCCTCTCCGCAATGTAGAGAACAGGTTCATATCTGTCGCCAGAAAACAAGGGGGCCAAATAGTGGAGGTGGTATTGCAATTTGCCACCTACTGTGTGATTACACTTAGCCCGCACTTCTCGAATGAAATCCTTGCCCGCATAGGTGTTCTCAATGCCAAAGAAAATGTGTGGCAAGATACATCTGCAGACAATCTGTGTCTTCCTGGATGCCGTCCACGGCATATACTGCAATCTATCCAAGAGTCCTTTGGCCGAGGTCCACCGTTTTGTTCGAATGTCAATCGATGCTACCTTGGCAGTCTGGAAGTTGGTTCCCAGTCCTCTCAAATTCTTCGAAGTTCCAACAAGAAGGTGGTGGTGTGACAGCGAACCTGTCACTTGGTTGAGCAGCTTCGTAGAAGTAGCAAAGAGGGAAGACTTGGAAATTGACAGAATGAGGCCCAGTTTGTCTGCCAAGTTCTTGACCTGAATAACAGAACTGGTAAGTGAAGCCAGGTCATCTGTGATCAGCATCCAGTCGTCCACGTATGAATACAGAGGCACTTGTTGATTTGTCTCCACTAGGTTGGTAAAACACCAGGTCAGGATGATCATCTGCACCACCGCTATAGGGCATCCTTCTGGCACTCCTGTTGTTGACTTGAGGCCCCGTCCCCATGATTGACCACAAGTAAAATGCCTTTCCAGCTTGTTCAAGAAACCTCCATAAGTGTTCCATACCTCTGAAAAACCTAGTCTGCGATTGGCCTCTTGCAAGAAATGTCTTGGCAATGTGTTGTATGCTTTGGAAAAATCCAGAGAGATACCTGCAAGGGGTTCGTCCATAATGAGTGCCTTTTCCAATTGCATCTGTACTTCATATACCATATCCATAGATGACCTGCCTGGGACCGATCCAAAGAGGGTAAGTGGCAAGAATGGTTTGACATGCTGAAGCATCTTGTGTGTAACCAATTTTGCCCACACCCTATACAGTGTTGCCAAAATAGTGATGGGCCTTGTTGATGCGATGTCACCCACTTCAGACGTCTTGTAGAGAAGTGCCATCCGGGCTCTGCAAATGCTGTCTGGCCAAAGTCCCTGAGAAAAGAGATTGAGCAATCGAAGCAGTCTTGGTCGAAGCACCTCCGGCAAATTTTTGATTTCATAGTTGGAAAAGTGTTAAAGAACGGGCTTCACTAAGGGTTCCTACCCACAAAGACTGTCGGACACTTTTGTTCCTGGGCACGGTGTGTCCTGGGGTCTCGAGCCTGCACGTCGCGTGTGCGTGACGGCTGTTCCTGTACATTAACTGTACTGCACTAGCTGTGTTACTGTTCCTGGCAGAATGTTTAACACCCCGCCTTCGGAGTTAGCGAAAGTTCCTCGACTGAGGTGACTCCGACTTTTCCTTGACAAACAGTAAACACGCTGCAGTTCCTTTTCACTTGCAAAACAAACACTGTTCCTCATCGCAAACGTATGCGCACGTTCACTCGCAATCCTCTCCAAGGTTGCTCGACTGTACAAAAGACGTTCCTGCACTTTACCTAGATCACCACAGAAACAAAAAGGGCTGTGCCACGGTTCCTGTGTCCTGCTGCTTCTTTCCTCGGCTCTCTGGCCTCAGTACTGCTCGCGGTTCCCTTTGCTTCACTGGAAGTTCACTTTGCCTTCCTCTTCGCTGTCTTTAGCTTCCTCTTGGTCGTGAAGCTGTTCCTTTAGCCACTCTTCTTTCATCTTTGCTTGCGCTTTGCACTTTTCCTTTCCTTGCTTGTCCTTTGACGCTGCTTTCCAACCTGTTTCCTTTGATCCTGAATACCAGTACCACTGTGCCTTGGCTTCGTTCCACTTCCACTGGTATTTCCTGTTCTGGAAACTGTAGACTGCAAACCAGTTTCCTTCAAACTCTCCTTTTCCTTTTCCTTTCATGAACGATGCTTCGTTCACTGGTCCTTTGGCGGACAGTTCTGGGTCGTCCTTGTCTTCTTCCTTCTGCTTGTGCTGTGTGACGTTCGGTGGCTCCTTTCCTGTTGCTTTTCCTGTTCCTTTTGCTTCTGGCTTCTCCTCTTCCTTTGCTGGTGTTGTGTCTGGCTCTGTGGGTGCCTGCGACCCGGCTGCTGATCCTCTGCTCTCAAGTTCCTGTGTAAGGCTTGCAATCCTTTCTTTATCCTCTTTGCGTTCCTTCATCATCTCCTTCATCATTTCTTCAAGCTTCTGGATCCTGTCTCCTTCACCTGATCCTGTTGCTGTTGTTGCTGCTGCCTTCTTTTCTGCTTCCTTCTTGGCAATGTACGCTGACGCTGCCTTTTGATCTTCCTCTCTTTTCTTCCTGGCTTCCTTCTCCTTTCTTTTCTTCTCCTGCTCCTTTCTTTCCTTTTCCTCTTTGGCTGCTGCGGCTGCTGCTTTCTCCTCTGCCTCCTTTGCTGCTGCCGCTTCGGTCTCCTCCTTTTCCTTTGCTTCTCTCTCTGCTTTGGCTTTGGCTGCTGCTTCTACCTCTCGCCTTCTCTCGGCGGCTGCGGCTGCTTCCTGCCTTGCTGCTTCCTTGTCTCTCTTCTCCTGCTCGTCTGCTGCCGCTTCCAGAATCAACCTTGCTTTGGCAATCTGCTCCTCTTTTGCCTTCTTCTCCTCTTCTGCTTTTGCTTTTGCTTCTCTTTGTTCCTTTGAGATCCTGTCCTGTTCTTCCCAGTACTTGCGATCATCTTCATCTCGAGGTCGAAATCCTGTGCTTTCTGCTCTTGCCTTTGGCTTTCCTTTTCCTTTTCCTTCCTTCTTTCCTTTTGTTCCCTTCTCGTGCTTGTACGTGTAGTCCTTGTCGACCCACTGCTTTTCTCCTGTAACTCTGTGTTGCCTGTAGATCTCGCCGTTCTCGGAGTATTCCTTCCATTCGCTGGCGTAGTCGTAGGGGTACGGAAAGAGCTTCTTCTCCTCTTCCTTTTCCTTGAGCCTTTGCTTGCTTTTGGCGTTGATCTCCGCGATCTTCTTCTTTCTTCTCTCTTCCTTTGCTTCCTCACTTTCTTCTTCCTCTGCTGCTGCTGCTGTTCCTTCATCGGGGTACTCCCCGGGATCTTCTCCTCCAACGTAGCTGCTGACGTAGGCCTCGTTCTCGTTCTCGTTGTCCTGCTCTCGTTCCTGGATGCCCTCGAAGTAGCCTCGGTCCGAATATTCCTTCCTTTCCTGGGACGTAGGTGACGTAGCTCTCGACGGTGCTGTTCCTTGTCCGTGTCCTTCACGACGTAGTTCACCTTCTAGTTCTCGGTCCTTGGCTTCTCTTTTCCTTTGTTCTTCTTCGTCTTCTTCCTCTTCTTCTTGTTCCTCTTGCTGCTGCTCGTAGAAGTCCTGCATCATCTGGTTCAGCTGTTCCTTTACGGCGTCACATGTACCTAGGACGAAGGCCATGTGTTCCTTGACCTGTTGCCGGTCTCTGTCGTTCTGTTCGGCCATTTCCTGAACCTGGTGCTTGACGTCGTAGATTTGTCCTGTCAAGGACTCCACACAACCAGCCACGTGTTCCTGGCTTTTGCGCAAACGCGCAGCTTCCTCTGTGTTCTTCCTGATCGACTCCGCGATCAAGTTCCTTTCATCAGAAGCGTTCCTTAAGGCTGTCGCCGCTTCCTTCAAAATCTCAAGTTCCTTGAAAACTTCCGCTGTGTTCTTGCTCGAACTCGCGCTTGCTTCCATGGCTGCTAAGGTTCCTTGGCTCTGTCGTTCTACGGTCCTTTGGCCTTCTGCTACCGGGCGAACTAGTTCCTGGATACCTGAGCGTTCCGCGAGTGTTCCGCAGAGTTCCTTGAGCTGCGAAAGCATCTCACAACATGTTGTTCCATGCGCTGTTCCTGCAGACGTTCCTAGCTCACATGCACTCGTGTCACTGCACATGCCGTCCTGCTCACATGCACTTGCACAACAGAAAACATGTTCCTGAAAGTCTGGCTGAAACTCTTCTTCCTGAACACAACTCTCAAAACACTGTTCCTTGAAACTCTGAATCTGAAGACTGTCTGAAATACCTGAAATTCCTGCAAACAACAAAGCTGCAAAAGACAAAGTTCCTGGGCTCTTGATCATTCTTACAACTGCTTTAGCTTGTGTTTGGGCCTTGTGTTCCTTGAGCTCTTCTCTGCCTACTGGTTCGTTCTCGCTGGTTTGAAAACCTAGCCAGTGCAACAACAGTCTGATACGTTTCGCTGAAAGGGGCTTGGTACCTATGTCGGCTGTGTTCTCCTTGGTTCCTACTGGGTGAACACTAATTGTTCCTTCTTTGTGGAGGTCTTGAAGAAAAAGGGTCCTGATCTGCAAATGCTTGACTCTTCCTACACCTTGCCTTGTAATAATTCCTCTAGCTGCAGAAGAATCCATGTACAAGTGTACCTTGCATTGTTTCCTGGTCAAGAATTCTACTGCTTCCTTCAACAATATAGAATCTGACGCTGCTGACGCTCCTGCATAGTACTCTGCTTCACCACTGCTCAAGCTAACCGACTTCTGGTTCCTAGAAAAGGAGTAAATGCACTGACCGTCTAGGCAAACAATTCCTGAAGATGTTGAGCGCCTTGTGTCCTTCTTTCCTGCCCAATCTGAATCGCTGAAAACTTCCAAAAGGTGGTGTTCCTTGGGCCTTATTCCTGTAAAGTCGTAGTTACCATTCCTGATGGATTCATGGAGATTACTGAGTCCTCTAGGCGTTTTCCTGTACACTAAATGGTATCCTTCAGTTCTCGACATGTACTGCACTAGGTGGACTAAGTGTTTCCAAGAACCATGTGTTGGTTCCGACATCTTGGAGGCCAAACCTCTCACGGCAAACTGCACGTCAGGGCGGTCCTGACTGACATACAAGAGTATGCCAACGCTTTTCCTGAACGATGCCGCTTGTTCCTGGTTCAAGGTCTGAGTGTTGTCCTGTTCCTGCGACTCTTGGGTGCACGGAGTTGGCTTCGAGGCTTTGCTGGTAAGCTTCAGTTCTTCCTTAAGCTTCACAAGATACTTCGGGTCACTCGTGATGTGGAGCTCGTGATTGTGGTAGCTGAATTTCCTTTTAAGGAATCGGATTGTCTGGTGTGACTCTCCTACCTCAAGTTCCTGCTCTGTCAAGAAGGGGCCTTCAACCTTTAGCTCGTAGGTTTCTCCTAGCTTTCCTAGCTTGGGCTCTAGGTGCCTTGTTTTCCCTGCTGCCTGAATGTCATCTACATGCACAACAAGTATGCTGTTCCTGTCGTCACGAAACAAAGTAGGGCAAGCTTTGCTCCTATCAAAGTTCTGCTCTTTGAGGGTTCCTGCAAAATGATCACTCCATAGTAGTGCTGCATCTCGCTGTCCTGGAAGTACTCTAAGCAGTAACAAACCTTCGTTCCTACAACTGGGGTCCTGGTCGCCAAACAGATCCACATATTCCTTCGGGAATTGACATGCACATCGAGTCCTTTGTGGGACCTGCAAGAATGCGTCCTTGACATCAATGGAGTACAGGGAATGTTCCTGTTGTAATCCCAAGATCGGGATAAGTCTCACCAACGATGCGCTCGTAGCTGGGCTAAACGTGTCGTTCCTTACTTCTGCTCCTTTGAACTCTCTCGCTACTAACCTAGCTCTCCGCATCCATCGGCCGTTCCTGAATCGCCAATCGAAGACGAATTTCGTCGTCAACCACTTTGTTCCTTGGTTGCTCTCTTCTTCTTCTGTCTCTCTCTCCTCTTCTCTCTCGAGTTCTTGCAAGGGTTTCCTTGCCAGTGCCTTCATCTCGGTGAGTCTGTTGATCTCTGTGAGCATTGCCTCACGATCCAGTTCCTGCAACTGGGCTTCTGCAACTTCTGGAGGTCCAGAATCTTCGCTCTTGAAGATGTCTTGTTCCTCATCGGAATCGCCAATGTCCGAATATGAATCTTCCCAGAAAATGTCCTCTGTACCTGGTTCTGCTTCAGGTAGTTCTTCATCATTGTGCTCAAATACTCTTCCTACGTTGAACGGAGGGTACTTCTTCTTCGGAGAATCAATCTTCGGGATCTTGGAACCTGTTCCTACATCGTCAAATTCCATTTTCCTAAGAGGTGCTGGTCCTCTAGCTGAAAGAAGCTCACTTGCCATTGCGCTGTCTGGGATGAGTTCTTCTTCTGAGGCTGCGTCCATTTCCTTACTGCTGCTACTAGAAGACGTTGGGTCTGAAGCTGCTTCGTCGTGTTTGTTTTGGTCGTATTCCTGCTCAAGTTCTTCTTCTGCTTTTCTCTTGCTCTGTGCCTGCTTCGCTTTGCTCTCTAGGTAGGTTGTCCTAGTAGGTCCTGACTTCCCTGCAGAGTCCCCGCCTTGGATGACAATCGGTCCTGCGATCGGTCCTGAAGGTGCGGAAGGTGCCGAGTCCTCGACCGACTGTTCCTGAGTTGCTCCATCCATGACAGGTGGCGCCTCTGCAATTGGTCCTGGAATGTTCTTCCTGGGAATGTTCCTTGTTGCCAGGGTAGTGTGCTTCACTTCCCAAGTGTGAATTCCTACGCTACTTATTCCTTTCACGTCGAAGTGTTCCAAGCAACGTTTTGCGCTACGGCTTGTCTTGATGCCGTCCATGTGCCACGTAATGAAGAGGTTGTTGTCTGTTTTTCCTAAAAACACTCCTCTCAACCAAATAGGGTCACCTTTCCTATTGGCACGTGTTCCTGAACGATTGGTCAAAACCAAAAGTGATTCGCCAAATTCGGCGAGTTGGCCCTCATAAGGCCTTCCTGCCATGAATTCATACGGAGTCATTCCTGTGGAGGAATGGCGATGGTACCTGTTCAAGGTCCATGCCGAGTGCCTGAAAGCCCAACTGAAGATTGGATGAGTATGAGCAATATATGTTCCTGTTCTGTGTTCAAGGTGCCTAATCAGGGTTGTTCCTTGTCTCCTAATGGTCTGAATTGCTCTCTCTGCCATGCCGTTGGTTTCCTTCTGGCCACTGACTGCGTCCTGCAAGACTGTTCCTAGACCTAAAGCTGCTCGCTGCTTCTGGATGACCTGCTTCAGCTTCATCATTGTTCCTTCGTTGTCTGCCTTCAAGTTGATGGTTCCATATCCAAGCTGAGTACTCAAGTAGGTCACTCCTTCGCAAAGGTGCTCTACAAGATCTTTTCCTTTAGATGCTGTCGGGATACAGACCATGTTCCTACTCCAAGAATCAACACACACAAGACTTACTGCCGCTGGTGCCTCATCATGACTTGTTCCTGTAAAACAGAAATCCATACAGAAAGTTGGTCTTGAAGATCTTTCCTTCTCTGGGTTCTCACGAAGGTGTGGAGACTCTTTTCCTTTGCATGCTACACACGTCGGACACCACGATGCATAAGGCAAGTGTGTGAGATTGTGCACTGCAACTTCCTCCGGCTTTGGCTGTTTGGGTACCTTCAGAGGTTCAGCTTCTAGAAACTCTTTGTACTTCTTCTGGCCTGAAACAAGTTCCATGTGCCTTTCTGCTTCCATAATGGATCTACTGAGCCTTCTAAGAATCTCTTGCTTAGAGCCAGCTTTTGAGACTCCTAGTTCCTTGCACAACTCTCTCAGGGCCTTGAGGCTGTTCTGCTGGTTGTACTCATGACCGTTGAATGTAAAAGACAATTCTCCTGCAAGTTCATGCCTGTGTGCTGGTGCTTGGGCCTCTGAGGTCTCTTCCTGTTCTTCTTCCTGTTCTGGGATCGTGTCCAGTTGGTGAACCTTCTGTTTTGGTCTTCTGGCCTTGGGGTTCACTGGTTCAATGAGTTCGAATACACTACGTCCTGTCCAGGATAAACCTCCTAGTGGTTCTGGGTCTCTGTGAGGCTCATCCAAAGTCCAGAACTTGTCATCCTCAAAGAAATCCTTATTGACCGGTTCTTCTCCATACGTGTACCTGTCTGGTTTGAGGTTTCCAATGTCTACTGGAATGTCATTGGTATCTCGAGGATTGAACAAAGTCTTCCTCAACGAGTTGTGGTACCTCGTGAGTGTAGTGCCATCCATGCTGATTGACCATGCATCCTCAGTGTACTCTTCAAACATCTTTCGATCCTCATCTTCCTTGGGGGTGCCTATGAGGTTCAGTGGAAATTCCTTGAGCGATACTAGCGTAAGCGTGCGGTACTCCTTACTGCCATCGAAGATTGTTCCAAACGGTTCCTCAAGTTCCTCAAACATGATGCTGTGATGCAACAAATACCACTGATCATCATCCTCAATAAGCACTGCTCGATATGCGAACTTTCCTGGTGGAAACATCAAGTAAGTATCAACGTGTTCTGAGGTTCCTAGGCTGAAGTGGACTTGGTAAGGGTCTCGCCAGTTGGTCCAACCAACACGCTGTTCTTCAATGAGTTCCTTCAAGTTCTCGCACAAGTACATAGGGATAGGTTTTGCTTCTGCTTCCCAGTTGACTGCTCTCACAAAGGCTTTTGTTGTAAGTGAGTTGTTGTTGTAGTTCACTGCGATCTTGGTTGTTCCTTCTGTTAGGAAAGTGCCTGTTGCTGTTCCATCTCTGAACTCCCAGCCTTTCTTCAACAGTTTACCTACTGCCAAAAGAGGGTGCACAACCGATGAAATCAAGAACACTTCTTCAACCTTCACAATGTTTCCTTGAACATCCCGAAACTCAACCTCAATGATCCTTTGGTCTGAAACCTTGATCCGGGATCCTTGTGCATCTCGCAAAACTACCTTGGTAGTGTTGGGTGCCTTTCTTCCATACTTCTTCATCCACATCGGTGCCAACGAAATGTCGGCTCCTGAATCCAGCACGACCTCAATCTCTCGAGTTCTCGCGTTCCTTGCTGCACGCGCAAACCTGGTGATGGTCCTTGAGGGTGCTGTTCTCTCCACTCTGTTCCTTCTAGGAGGATGGTGACATCCGTTCTCACATTCCTGCATGTTTGGGTGCCACGGTGTTTCATGACATCCATTGGGACACTCAAAGTAGTATTCACGATCCTGAGTTCCTATCGGAGTTCCTGATAGATGCCATTGCAACCATGCATCATCACTCACCTCATCACAGTCCTGAAACTCATCATCTTCATCACCAATCCAAAACTCTTCTGTCTCACTCCTCTCTTCCTCTCTTCCTGAAAACTCTTCACCAACAACCCGCAAAACTCTTCCGAAGTACTCAATCTCTATCTCTTCAGAGTTCTCACTCAGCGCGAATTCCTCCGGAAAGCTTGTGGGCTCGTCTCCCATGTGGTACATGGAGACCATCCTAATCACTGGTCTTTGAGTTCCTTGGCTTGCTTGGCTTTGGCTTGCTGAGGTCTTGTTGGCTGACGAAGGGGCCTGAGTAGAAGTACCTGTAGTGCTCGCTTGCTCGCTCTGGTTTTCAAGGTCAACGTTCCTGGCCTGGTAACCCATGTCACGCATCTTCTGTCTGCACTGTGCTTCGAAATGTCCATACTTATGACAGTAGTGACACACTCCTGTAGCTGCTTGGGCTTTGCCTTTACCTTTTCCTTTGTGTCTGAAGAAACCTCTTCCTCGACCTTTGCCTTTTCCTTTGTAACCTCTGAAACCTCTACCTCGGCCTTTCCAGTTGCCTCGACCTCTGCCTTTGCCAAAACCTCCGAAACCTTTACCTTTACCTTTGCCTTTGCTGTCAAAGCCGTAACCTTTTCCAAAGTCCTTTCCACCTTTCTTGCCTTTTCCTTTACCTTTGCCTTTATGGTGAACATAACCTTTGCCATAGCCTTTCTTTCCTTTGTACCATGCTTGGTTGATATCCATTGCTGCAAGACCACCATGGTCATCACCTTTGTCGATCAAGTCTGTTGTGGTTCGGTGAGGTGTTCCTTGCTGGGCTGCCAAAGAGTTAGTCCAACGCTCGGTTGACTCATAGTTCACAAGGTACTGACGAAGAGTATTGTACTGTGTCTTCTCATCCATGTTGAGCAACAAGTGCCTTTTCACGTCAGGTTTCATACCTTGAATAAGAGTAGATACTTTCAAATTCTCTTGTACCTTTTCTCCAGTAGCCTTCTCGTACTTCTCGATGTGTTCCTCATATTCGAGGATATTCTCAGCAATTCCTTTGTTGTGAGCGAATTTGTAGTTGAGAATGTTGTGAAACAACTCCAACGATCTCGCACGATTCGTTGGTTGATATTCCTTGAGTAGCATACGGTAAGCTTCCATACCGTTCTCCTCAGCTACATGCTTTACAACTCGGTACGGCCTTCCTTTAGTGTACGAACAAAGAACACTGTACAGGCGTCTGCTTGTTTCCTTTGCTTCTGTAGACATCTCAGCCATCTTCACTTGCTTATCATCTTTTAAGTTCCTTTCTGCGATGTCCATGATCTTCACCATGTTGGAATCCACTGCTCCAAGCCAGATCCGCATCCTGTTCCTGAACTCTGTCCATCCACTCTTCTCTTCTTGCCATGTTCCTGGGGAAAATGCTTCGGGGCTTTTAATCAGCTTGTGCAACTCCACTTCTCCAGGCTTTCTTTGTTCCTTTACTGCTTTCTCCAGAGATGCTCCTATCTCCTCAAGTGTCGTTGCTGCGTTCGTGTGGGCGTCTGCCAACGCTGTTTGCGCTGTCTTCTGCTGTTCCTGAACTGCTGTCAGGGTTTCCTGGAATGCTTGTGTAAGTCCTGCTTCTCTTTGACTTCCTGAAGCTGCTGAGTTCCTGATCTCCTCTGCTAGTGTTTGTATTCCTTGTAAGGTCTGTGCATTGATCTCGGCAAGTGCCTTCAATGCATCCTCCATTCCTTTTGCTGCTTCAAGGTTGCTGTACACTAGTGCTGCTAAAAGTAGTGACTTGCACTGTTTCCTGCTCACTGCTTGTGCTCTCCTTTCTCCTCTTGTCTTCCTTTGGTGCTTCGAGCGGTTGCTTGCTCTTGCGAAAAACAAACTAGAATAGTACGACAGGGTGATCCAAGTAATCAGTCCCATTGGGGTTCCTAAGAACACTGCTATGCGAATTCCTTGAAATACAACTCTGTTGGAAATGACTTCCTGAACTATCACATGCACGACGTCGTGAAACTTCTTTCCTACAGTTGCTAGCTTTTCTACGAAACTGTGAACATGTTCCTGTACAAATTTCCTCAGTACTTCTCGCTGTTGTTTTACTAGGTACCTAGGGGCGTAGCCTGACTCAAGGCTCTCACTCTCCTGGTTCTCGGTGTTCTGGTTGCCGTTCCTGTTCTCTTCCGTGTAGTACTCGCCGGTCACGCTAACGACGCTGTAGAGCTCGTTCATCACTTGGTTCATGCACAACAAAGCGTACGGTACCATGACTTTTCCTATCTCCACATAGTCCTTAATCGTGTACGCGTTCGTGTTCCTGATCGTGTTCACGTTGGTGCCGTCGGGGTTCACGCTGCACTCGTTGTAGCCTTGCTGGTAGTACTCGCCGTACACGTCATAGTTCCTGTAGCGGTTCCGGTGCGTATTGGGCTTCCTTCTGCTCGACCACACTGCCATGAGCTCGCTCTCGTCGCTCTCCACGTAAGTGAGTTCCTTTCTCCCACGGCTCGCATCCTTGGAGGATAAGACGTCTCCAAGGGCAAGTTCTTCCTTGGTCTCCACGTTGTTGCCAAGGGCCTGCCACGGTCTCACCGCCATACTTCTTGCTCCTGGGACCAAGATCATCCCGCACAAAGTTGCGAGGCTTCCCAGTGCGAAACCAACCAGCAGCACCATACATGCTGCCAAACCGTAGCACTTCATGTTCCTTTTCTCTTTCTCTTCCACCAACACTCGGTCGGGGTAGCAATCGCTGCAAGCGTCAAAGTCTCGCGCGTTTCCTGCTGTCACGTTGTGGTTGCGAAGGTGTCCACAACCTCTGCGGTGGTACTTTGTTCCTGAACGGACTGCGATCCTGAGCGTGGGCATGTTGAGCACTGTCTCCGTCTTCTTGGTGATCTGCTCATTTGCGCGCATCTGCTTCCATCCGGCAACGAGGCAAACTGCCATGGCGCCGAGCATCATGGTTCCTATGGCTACGAGTAGCATCATCGCTGCCAAGGAGGTTCCTGGAGGCAGCTCCGCTACCATGTTAAAGAACGGGCTTCACTAAGGGTTCCTACCCACAAAGACTGTCGGACACTTTTGTTCCTGGGCACGGTGTGTCCTGGGGTCTCGAGCCTGCACGTCGCGTGTGCGTGACGGCTGTTCCTGTACATTAACTGTACTGCACTAGCTGTGTTACTGTTCCTGGCAGAATGTTTAACAAAAAGCCATCCATACCACGTGCCTTACGACGAGGCAAGGCAGATAATACCCACTGTAAATCCTTGGCATCAAAACATAGGTCCATGTTTGGTAAAGTAGGTAAGGAGTGCACAGCATTCTTCACCATCTCATCATCGTTGTTGACTTCACCACCCAGGTTCCAGTATTTGTACCAATAGTCTTCTGCCGCTTTGAGAATCTCAGCCGGGTGTGCTGATGGCCGATGTTGTGAAACAGTTCCAGTGACCATACAACCTTTGATTTTCTTGAGAAAAATCTTCCCATTCTTGATATTGGAAACCATCGCAATTGCACCATCTTGCTTCCATTGGGATCCAATCTTTATCAAGTGGAGCTCGTCATCTTCCAACGTACAGATCTGCATTCCCTTTTGGCGCGCTCTCCGGGCCACGACTCTGTGGTCAGATACCACATTGAGGGAATCTACCCTCGGCATCCCAGGTGGACGAATGGCCTTGTAGTGCTTAGTACCACCCTTCTTCCAATCTTGCGTAAAAACACTTCGAAACTTGGCATCACGCTTACTTCTGTGTAAGGTCCTCCAATGCTTCTCATCTTGAACTAAATGATCTCTGAGAACCTGTGCCATCCCCACACTGGGAGGTCCCTGTGGGAACCATTCAGCATGATTCTGAAACCACCACTCACGGAAGGGCCCGTTGAAGCCCGGTGCATTACAGATGGCTAACCATGTGTGAGACGAGGCTTCATGGATCTTTCTCCTCCTCTCCTCTGTCAGTTCCAATCTGTCCATGGACTTCATCTGCTGGATGTATGCCTCCAGCCTCCTGATTTGCCTGATCCGCTGCCTGAGTTGGACCGTGTCATCGTCACCTGTAGGTTGGAATTCTCCAAGTCGTGCAGCTTGGCTAGGGGCCTGAATAATATCCTGTTCAGTGAAAGAAAGCTTGCCTCTGCCACAGAAAAACTTTGGAGCCCGAGCTCCCTTTTTTCTATCCAAAGCCCATGAAACTCCTTCTTCATAAGCCTCGCAGAAAAGATTCCATGCTTTTTCGATGTCCTTTGTTGCCAAGGCCTCATCCAAGGTTGCAAGCTTTCGCGGCGGAACAAAAGCACTGTGGAAATCTGCATCTGTGAGTGGAAGGTCCGAGGCTTCCATGGGCATCCGGTAAGTTGTGCATGTCTTCGGAATACAGCTCCAGTCAAAAACTGCATTGACCGTCTTGTGGTCCATCTCAGCCTGCATGGAGACAAAGAAACTGCAGAAAGCAGATCTGGCAATATCATTCATCAGGACATAGTCCAGTCTTGAAACATCCTTGTAGGTCTTCTGCGGAGGTTCTCCATCCATTTGTGCTTGTAGGACTGCTGCATCCGACCAACCAGCATCCACCATGAGTTGCCAGGCATTGAGTTTCTCAAGGTCACAGTTCAAGTCACCCACAATCAGTGCAGGGCATCTGACCTGGTTGGCCCTCCATGATGCCTCTCTCAGCAAGGCCTCATTGTGTTCCTCTGAATCTGGTAGACCTTGATGTAGACCATAGATGGCGATGACCAGAACTGGCCCTCGTTGGGTCAGGATGAAGGTGTCGCTGACCCGAGAAGAGTCCCAGGCTTCCTGGGACCATGGTGTAAAAGCTGGCCTCGTCGGTAGAGCCGAGATAATAGCAGCTCCTTTTGCTTCCCCCTTGGTAGCACACTGACGTCCATCTTGGAAAGCCCTCTGCTTCACAGGTTTGCTGAAGGAAGCGTGTTTGCGAGCTCCGTGTGCAAGCTTGGTCGCCTTCTGCTGGACATAGACTGTTGCTGCAGTCTCAGTGTAAACCAACACATGGGCATGTTCCGAAACAAGTCTCCCATCATCACAGAAAGAGTTCAACGACTGGGTGTTGGTGCCTGATATAGTGAAGAAGTCAGGTCCCGGGTTGGCTGCTTCCCCAACTCTCCATCCCATATACATCGGAAGTGGCAACAAAATGTCGCCTTGAAAGAAGGTGTTCCATGAGTGGTAAAACGAATTGAAGTAAATTGCAGGGTAGTCTCTATCTCCGGCTCGGCTGCCTTCATCCACGAGGCCTTCCCTGTTTGCATAAGGATCCAGTCGGTAGTTGTTGCTGGAAACGAAGTTGCACCCATCCAGATGTCTATCCAGATGAATTAGTACACGCCTGCTCGCTGCAGGCTTTCACTGCTTGGGTTTCTTTGGATCATCTCCCGTCTTGGGCGACGGAGTCCTCTTCCTGACTGCTCCCAACTGAGTCCGCATCTCACCCATAAGCTCCTCCTTGAGTGAAATCTGGGAGTTCGTCAGCTTGGTGGCAAAGTCGGCCTTCTGGCTCTCAAGGGTCATGGTAAGGTTCTGCATGTGCTGTCCCAACTCCTTGGAGAGCGAGGCTGTGAGGCCTTGCACACTGTGGGAGAGGTTCTGGTTGATGAGGTCTTGCTCGTCTTGCTTCTGTGTCACGACCTTCTGAAAATCTTGAAAGTCTTGCCGCAGCATCTTGTGGGATTCCACTTGTTGCTTGTGGAAGTCGTCCATCTTTTTCTGCAGCCTTTCCTCCAGATCTGTCTGCTCCGCATCTGTGATCATACTGGAGAAGGAGGCATGTCCTGTATTTCCCATGAGGGTCGTTGGGGTAGCAGAAGCCCCCGCCACCCACCATGGCAAAGCTCCTTTGGAGTGCTTTCCTTTTCCTCCAGATTTGCCCTTGTATCCCCCTTTGGGCTTCTGCTCCGAGATGAGGACAGTGCCATGCGAAGTGAGATGCACGAGCTTGTCGGGAGCTGTTTCCGCCCCCACTGTCCAAGTTCTTGGACGAAGTTGCCTGAGGACCAAAGCCTTCCAGCCAATCTTGTTGACAAACTTCTGCACCTCCGTTTTGGTGCAGCTGATCGGCAGGTTTTGTATGTCGTAGTAGAGCTGCACCTTGATGTTGTAGGGGGTGTCTTCAATCGGAGTCCAGCTGGGCTGCCACTTTTGTCGTAGTTGCAGAAATTCTGTAGATTTGACTCTCAGCCCATAACCAGTCTTGTTCTTGACCAGTCCAAAAGCCGAGGCTTCCGAATTTGCCTTGACCATCAACTCTTGCAATGGCTTGTCTGGTGTCCAAATAACCTTGAAACCTGGGTCCAGGGTTCCATCTTCCTTCCTTGGCGAAAAGTAAATGCCAGCTCGGATCTGCTTCAAGATAGTTTCCAAACATTCTCTCTTGATCCTGAGCATGAGGTAGCAGGTTTCTGCCTGACTGGCATCCATCACTTGCTTGGATCGTTGGAAGAATTTTCGGCCCCATGACCCAATAAAACCACGCTCCATTGCCTGGATCTTGGTCTTGAGAAAGCGCGTGGTACCCTCCACCATCTCATCCCATTCCTCCATCTCAGCTTTGACCATTTCACAAGAAACCACTGTGGCATCAACCTCCTCGACCGTGACAATGTTAGACTCCTCAGCCAACCCGATCATCTTTTTGCCAAAGTTGATCAGCTGTGCTCTCACCAGGATTCGTGTATTGTCCTTGTTACGGCAAGGGGTCTCCACATTCTTGACCTTGAAGTTGGTTGAGCTCTGAAACGTAGAACCAACGACCAATGCAGCCAGCTCATTGTCAGACATCGTCTCTTGGGATTGCATCAAGATCTCCGCCTCCTTTTCGCTAATGAGTGCTAGACCACAAGCTCCGTGGGCAAGTTTCTCCAGTGTCACTGGGTGGCTCCCATCTTCCATCTGGAAAAAACTGTTCTCCAGCTTCCATGCTCCCCTTTCCTTCAGGGCTTGTGTCCAGGGATCTGCAATCTGGAGCGGGTCAACAGCCTCTTCTTGCACCGTTTTTGCCCGGGGTTTGTGCTTAGCCTCTGCTTCACGAACAAGTCTGGTGGTACATCGTGCTTTCAATTGAGACCACGGATCGAAAGACGTGTAGACTTCCTTGATGCCTTTCTCCCCAATTTGGGATCGCACCTCTTGGATGCGGGCTTCCAATTGGTCCTCCGGCACACCCTTCGATTGAAGCATATGCTTGAGTTTCTGGACTGCATTGCCTGTGCCTCCACGGAGTCGTCCTCTTACAATGACTGTAGATCCAACCGGGATTTGGTCGCAAGTAGTCCTTGGTCCAAGTACTTTGACTCCCCGGGTGAAGTAGAAGGAGTGAGGGGGCAGTCCCCATTCATCTTGGACAACCTCCTCCAGAGTTCTCTTGTCCCTGTGGTTGAAGCAGCAGAGTTGGTGCTGGAAGAGGATGTAGAAGGCCGTGTCTGCCTTCGGGTTCTTGTGGATGTCTTCATAGTTGATGGTCGCCGGGAGGGCATTGTCGCGGATGCTCTGCAGGTCCCTGTCTTCTCTTGTACATTGTCTCTTTGCAGAGAAGTCCACGTCCTGAAATGGCATGCCTCTGACCCGGTCAGAGGCTTCAACCTCGTAAGGCTGTGTCGGGTCTACCTGAGTCGTCTCAGTACTGCCCAGCATTTCATGGGGTGCCACAGGGTTGGAATCCGGTGGAGTAGCAGGGGATCCATCGTCATCCGGTGCATCAGAATCTCCATCATGTGGGTCCATAGTAGGGCCACCCGGGCTACTTTCGCCACCTTCATCTGTCGGTGAGGCCGGTGGTTCAACTGAGGACTCATCAAAGACTTTGAAAACGTCCAGTTCCCTCCATGTTTGTGCTCCAGCGCTGTGGTTCCATCTCAATCGGATATGGTCACCTGATTGGATACAGACTGGCCATGCGAGAACTTCTTTGTCATTCACTGTGATGAGGTCCGGAGGTGTGGACTGGTGGTCAGCATAAGTGTACTTCAGGTCCGATATGTCAATCTCACTGTTCAACCACCATGCTGCCGGTGCCGCCGGGTCCACTAACACCAGGACCTTGCCATAGGATTCCTGTGGCACTTCACCTGCCAGAATCCAGTATAGTGTCTGCTCCGTTGGCTCAGTAAGCTTGGCAATGGCCACATTTTCTTGTGGCACCTGGATGAACTCAGCCACTTTCCGATTGACTTCTCCAACCGTGTCTTCATCATCCAATACAATACTGTGGTACCCATGCTCTGCTTGGAACAATCTCCAGGTCTTCGAATTGTCTGGTTGGTCCCCCATTTCCTCATACAGGGTTCTGCTGGTCTCAGGCAAGAAGGGTGTCACTCGTCCCTGTTGGCGTCCATAGGTAAGGGAATCAATCTCGATCTGCAAGCCCACCAGCCTCGTGGTCAGGTAGCCCTGAGGCCCCATCTGCGCGAGGTCGCCCCTTTTGATGAGCTTTGACCAGCCGTTCTTGTCGAAGGGGATGAGGTCGTCAAAGGGCTCCCATTGTTCACCCCATTCCGTCAGAGCGGCATCCAGGTATCTCATCATCTCATCTCTTCCCATCTTTTGCTCGTGTCGGTGGCCAAGTGCCGAGACAAGCACTGTGAGTGCTTGGCAGGGAAGCAAGCACTGGTTGAGCAGTGCCAGAGCATCTTTCTCATTGTCAGGGAGGATGTAGTCCATATGGAAACCATAGGCCCTCAGGATCTCCCACTTTGATAGGGCCCTGATGTCTGCTCCATGATACAAGAGTGGAACGAAGAGTCCTCGCTTCTTCAAGATAACCCACGGCAGATCAAGGTTGAGGCGGTAGTTCCCCAAAAGGATGGGAAGTGGCTTTCCTGGGTTGATCAACCGGATGTGGATCGGTGATCCCACATTCTGCTGGAGGTATCGGGGAAGCAGTTCCCGGGTCGTGACTTTGGTAAGCTCGGTCCCAATGAGTCGGACTGTCGAAAGCACCATTGCAGGCATATGCTTCCAGAGCACCGGTTCACACGGCATCGGGGGCCGGTCACTCAAATGCAGCATTCTGAAGGGCATTCCCACTGAGGGATTGTCTGCACTGTTCCATGCAATCATGAAAAATCTCGGTTGCTCCACCGGCTGCAGTCCTGTTGGGTTGAGCACTCCATGCCAAATGACTCTGTAGCCCGCCCATTTCAAAAGGGATCGGATGGTCTCAAAGTCCTCATGCTGAGCAAATCCCGGAAGGGCTTCCACAAGCAATGCTCTCCTCTGCAGGAACCTCATAACTAGGACCATCTGGAGCCAGGCCACTGTCGCCTTGGAGTCCTGGAGCCCCGGAGCATTTCCCGTGGCAGTGTATGCTCCACAAGGCGGCGAGGCACAGATAAACTCAGTGTTGGTCTTGTGCAAGGCCGTCGTCCACCTGAGGTCAATCACTTCACCCCAGAAAGTGTTGAACACCTCTTGTTCGCCCTCTCTGCTGAACAATATGGTGTCCTTCTGGTTGAGCAAAGTAGAACTGATCGCCATGCCACCGAAGCTACAGAGTCTTCTCGGCTAGGTAACAGGATGCTCGCTGTGTTCTCCGTAGTCGCTGGAAATCTCAAGCAGCGTTCTGACTGCATGTCCAAGAAGATCTTCGCTCCGATCAGCATGTATACTTCTCCTTTCTCAACTTTCTGTCTGAAGCTGGTGCAGTCGAATCGAAGCTCCTCGCCCGTCAGTTGAGGGAGTCTGCTATCCGCAACATCATCAAGACAATTGCTCAGCCTCAGGTCGACCACCTGAGCAATGCCATGGTGCGTTGTATCCATCTGCTTCACTTTCACCGAGCAGTTGAACACCCATTCTGGTCGGATGTCCTCGACCTCTTGGGTGATGATCCATCCCATGTTCCGCAGTCCTTCCATGCGGTCCATAAGGGGAGCGACAGCTCCTTTTCCCAAAAGTGAATCCATGGCTCAGAGTCGGCACCCGAGGGATCCAGCCACACCGCTGGGAGGTCCTGAGCCTTCGTGGCTTTTTGGGTTGTAGGGTTTAGGGCTTTGGGGCTGTAGGGCTTTGGGGCTTTAGGGTTAAAGCCCTGAGGTTTTAGGGGCTTTGGTTTTTAGGGTTTAGGGCTTTAGGTTGTAGGTGTTTTTTTCAGGGTTTAGGGCTTTAGTTGAGCATTTTGCGGGCTAGTTGCTATACGGGATCTGTAGAGCATCTGTAGGGGGTTTAGCGGGGATGTTTTGCTCATAGGGTTTCCAAAGAGGATGTCTATAAGAGGGAGGGTTCGGGTTTTTCGGGAGTTTGGGTTTTCGGTGTTTAAAGGATCCATTTCCGATAGCACTCCTAGGCGGTTGCAAAGATACCTCAGAGAAGGTTTCGACGACAAAACGTGAATCAATGATGAATCCTTCAAAAGCTTGTGTGCTTGCTTCTCCGCTGTCTTGGATGGGGCCGAGTGGATTTTGTCCATGGTATGGCATCCCCGTGCGTCCACTACTCGTGGTGGGACGCCCGACTCACACACCCGGACTCATCATGGAAGATTTCATCGCACCAGCAACACCGCCGTGCTGCACAACTTTCTCGGCGACAGCTTGACGCCCTTGATTTCTACCTCGACCTCTTCGCTGTGGTCAAGCGGTTCGTGCTTGGACTGGTTGCAAACTGACGACAAAGAAAGTTGCTGTTCGGGTGAGAGCTTGGGGTTCACAGTTTAGAGTTTGAATTTAGTGGGTCTGCTGCCAAGTTGAAGTTTTTTTACAGTAACCTTTGTAGCGTGTTGAAAAACTTGCAGTTCCAACCTGAACTAGGCTTTTCAGCCGTTCCGTTGTGCTTCCTGTTACAGCAGTCGCTCGGGGGGTATAGGTTCCTCCAAACTTTGGGTTTTAGTTTCTATACTAACCCTAAACCCTAAACTCGATAGGTTACAAAAAACTAGCGTAAGGGCGCGTAGTAAAAACGCCTTCAAGTCAGATCGGGGACACTGTAGGAGTGCAAAGTCCAGGGGAGGGGGAGGGTTAAACGCATTCTTGGTACAGGAAAACCACTCTGCTGGCCAACCTCATGCTCTTTCCGGTTGTCGGTCTAGTGAAAAGCGCCGGAACGAACCCGAAACACTAAAACCTAAACCGACTAAATTCCAAACCCTATAGAAGCTATACTCCAAATTCTTCAGCCAAGCTTCCGAAATCCTGTGCAGCCCTCGCCGCGGCATCGCGAGTAGCGGCCTTCGCCAACTTCCTTGGCCAAGCCAGGGCGAGGCTGTAGGGCTGTGAGGGCTTTGAGGGTTTAGGGGTTCAGGGTTTCGGGGTTTAGAGGTTTAGGGTCTAGAGGTTTAGGGTTTAGGGGGTTAGGGCTCCGAGGGATTAGTGGGCTTCGTATTTGGGAAGTTCTCGAAATTGATGCCGTACTATTTGTCGGACCTAGAAAAAGACCCTGATTTCGTGAACTGCCCATTTGAGATTCAGGGTTCTCGGTTGGAGACTTTCGGCCTGAGGGTTAAGCCTTATGCAACGAAAGATTGAGGCTGCAACGATTTCCTAAACTAGACTCAAAACTTTCCTATATCTCTATAAACCCAAAACCCTATAACCATAAACCTTAAGCCCTACAACGCTATAAACCCGAAAACCCTGTAACTCTATATACCCAAAAATTTATAACTCTAAATACCCCAAACCCTATAAACATTAAATCCCTATAACTGCACATATATCTGTATATAAATAAACCCTAGGCCCTATAACTCTATACGCACTAAACCCTATAACCCATAAACCCTAAACCCCACAGAACTCTATATACCCTAAACCCTATCATCTCATGGGTAGCTCCAGTTCGGAGCCCTGTGCGAGCTTGAGGCTTTCATCCGTCAAATCTACATCCTGAAAACAGCCAGGAATCCGTGCAAACCCAACAGCCTGAAAACCACCCTCACGTCTGCGTCATTTAGCGGTTGGGCTTGCTTAAACCCTGAAACTTCGAACCTATAGTGACTCAGGTCCATACAAGCTACTGGCAGGCCGGTAGCCCGTGAATAACATCCTCTAGGTGGGCCAGGTGCCTGGACAAAAGCGTCGATGGTGCAGGGTTACAGCGTTAGGAATTCAGGGTCTTGTTGGGGGTTTGTGGTTTCTATATGTATATATGTATATACACATACACGTATTAAATACATCCTACATATATATATATATATATATGTATATGCGCACGATACACATACATATAATTACATACATCTACACCTACATATACATATACAAATACACCTACTACACCCACACCTACAGACACATTGTACATGTACATATACATATACATATACATACATACATACATGAACCGCGTGATAGCGGAAGTACACACTTAGGGCTTCAGTATTCAGAAAGGGCTATACCGAAGGTAAGGAAACTCCGTGATTCTGCAGGACTTAGGGTTTGCGGCCTAGGGTTTGGAGGATCAGGGGTGGTTGCTGGTGTTGGAGGTGTTAGCTGCTGGGGATGTTGCCGCTGATGGGGCTGACGAGCTTGCCAGGGATTTTGTAGAGCAGGTTCTACGTACGGCCCGGTGCCTTTTGCATAGCTCAGGATTCATGTGGCTTACAAATCAGGTGCTGAGAGTTTATAACTCTGCGGGAAATGCGCTGCCAGCAGCTGTAGTCAGCAGCTGTGTAACAAGTTTCCGAAAACATGGGACCCTAATATAGTACCCTAAATAGTAGGATCCTTATTCTAAGGACCCCCAAATAAGGCACCCCTGATTTTCGGAAAGTCCCAAATAATTCCAGAAGCCCAAGCATTCATCCCGGAGGGGTCCGAGAACTCCTGAGCCCCAACTGCCAACTGAAACCCTCTTGCACCCCACACCCTACCTGAACCCGGAATAACCTACTCTTTTATGGACTTATATAAGGAAATCATATTGAGGAACCCTTAAAAGGCAGGTTCTTCAGGGTTAAGGTAAACCCTAAGTGGCCTCTTCTCCTCTGCGGAGTCGAGTGCTGCCGCCATCCTCTGCTCAAGCAAGATGATGTCAGGGGACTGCATGCTTTTGTATGGGGGCCTGAATAACCACCAAGCGTGGACTACTTCTCAGGGCTTCGTATTACGACTGGACTATACCACAAGATACCCACCCAAACCCCCATTCTGAAAAGCAATCATTTTGGCATCTCTATTCAACCCGAAACGAACCTCGCATCCTTTGGCTGCTGCCGAAGAGCAGGTCGTGCACTTCACTCTGAGAGAGAGCGGCCTGTGGGAGCCGAAACAAGGAGGTTTTTCCACAGAGAGGCGTGTAATTTAGGGCCTTAAGAAATAGAATGTAGGGCTTTGGAGCCCGCTATACTGTACATATCAGAAGGACCCCCCCCCAAAAATAGCATAGGCAATCTTTTAGGCTCCCTGTTTTTGCTCACAGTTGATAAGTGACGTTGCAGCCAAGAGCCTGGATGCAAGCAAGCTTTATGGTTAGAGCTTCGCAGGTTTATGGTTTGGGGATTTGAGTGAGTCCAGATATGCAGGATCAAGCATTTTGCTCCGGATGCCACAGGGTGTGAAGTGTCTGGTCGAGGGGTCCGGATGAGCAAACAGCGGCGCGCACGCGCAACATAAACCATGTGGCCGTGAGGAACATAGACCTTGGCATGGCATGCTTGGATCGACCCTGGCTCCAACCAGAGTGACAGATGGGCTACATTCATCGAGCGGAGGTCATGGCCGTGGACCATTCCCAAACCGTGAATTCATCAAACAAACCCTGCCAAACCCTATGCAAACCCTCCGAAACCCTGCAAGACTTCATAACACCGTGTTTATCAACCCTTTAACTTCATCCCGCTTTGTAGGTTAACATGTCTTTTGAATATGTGTATATATATATATATATGTATATGTATATATATATATATATATATGTATATACTATAAGTTATATGTATAGTATGTATATATATATATATATATATATATATATAGATAAATGAATAAATAAATATATATATATATAAACATATAAATATATAAATATATGAATATAAATATGAATATAAATATAAATATAAATATATATATATATATATATATATATATATATATTCATATATATACATATATACATATATATATATATATATATAAATATATTCATATATATATATAAAATATAAATAGATATACATATATATATATATATATATATATGTAGATACAATGCGCCAGTCGACTTCCAGAGCTCCGGCCTTTCGCGCGGAGCGCAGCAAATGCTCCAGACTTGGCCACACGACGAAGTCGACTTGTGGCGCCATGCCTGGGCTGCGGAGTTCAGGATTTTGAGGGGGGTTTGGGGGTTTCGAGTTCAGGATGTGGGGTTTGTGGGACTTGCTTCGGGCCACGGGGCGGGGGCCTTTCTTCGCTTGTTGAAGCGTTCAGCATCTTGTTTGGCATCCGGCTCAATTACTTGTTTCATGATCTTGGCAGCTTCCATGATCATGGTTTTCGCTGGTTTCTTTGGGTGGCTCTTCGGAACTTATGTATCTCTGAGGCTTTACAACTCTGCTTGTCTGGTCGGTCTCTGTGACCCGGATGAAAACTTCGACCTGTTGCTTCAATTTTGCCGGTGCCACTTGGCTATGGGCGACGCTCGTTTTGGCTCGTTCCTAACCCTAAACCCTAAACCCTGGTCCCAGGTCTTACCCGGATCTTTGCGAAGGGTCCAAGGGCCTGGGGAGGTCCGGCACCTGGGGCTTATGATTTGCGGTTACCTTGGGGTTCAGGGTTCGGGGTTGTAGATTCAAGACTCAGGGCTTGGGCATTAGGATAGGTTTAGGGTTCAGCATATATTAAATGTATATCGCACACCACAAGGCGCTCTGGATATGGGTTTACGGCTTGGCCGGACTTGAGTCGAGCGAGGATTAGCGAGCCGCTCGCAAGCAGCAGGAGTCACCCAATAGACATTATGGTAGAACTAGAAAACTGGAACATGACTAGCCTCATGCCCTTAAATGAAAGTATAAGGGGTCCTAGCATTAATCATCCTTAGCCACTGTTCCGACTTTCTGGGTTCGGTGTACATGTAACCTGTGCAAGCTCCCAGATCTGGAACGACTCCTGATCCTTGAAAGCCAGCACACCTATAAATCCTCAACCTTACGTGCTGCAGAGCCTCAAGCATCCAAGACCTCACCAGCATCCACGTAGTCACACTCAAAGAGGTCCAGAAAGCGCAGGGCCTGGACATGAAACCCTGTTGGAATTAACATAGAAGGTGGAGGTGGCCGGGGGGGGCGGGGGTTGGGGGGTTGGGTGAATCTACGATGTAGTCTCTCAGAGGCAATGCGGCCCCAAGAGCCATGCCCAATGGAACCACAAGTACAGTGGAGACTAATGCTGAAACTGGATTGTAATGGGGATCCTAGTAATACTGAGGCCGAGTGAGCATCCAAGTCTTGCACAGAAGCACAAGCCTCCGGAGCAGAGAAGTGGCCAGCCGACCCCTATACTAAACGGGCATAGTTTACAGTAATCCGACTAGCAACACGCATATAGTAACCCTCCTATCCACCCTTGTGGTAACCCCTACAGTACAGCAAGCCTTATGGCCTTATAGTATGCCTTTGAAGGAGCCCCGTTTCAAGGAAACCTCATAGTCCATTGTTTTCAAGCAACCCGCACCGACCCCTGTAATGTAGGGCCCTTACATAAGGAGCCCCCTCAAAATGGTATTGGCAATTAGTTACAACTCGCCTGGCAGCGGCGGAGGTGGGCCAGCCCTTTCCGCAGTGCACGACAGCCGCTTAAGCTCAGCCATCCTCGGGTGGGCTTAAGCGGTTTATGGCGCAAGAGCTTAATCTGCTGATATGAGCTTTGGGAAATCCAACATAGAGATTAAGGTTTAAGGCTGAATAAGGAGCTTCCGGCTTAAGAGTTTAGGGTTGAGGGCCTGAGGGCTTAGGGTTTGTCATGTAAGGGTTTAGCATTAACGCTGTAAGAGCTCAAGGGCTTTGGGCTTTAGGGTCATCAGGGCCTCACCAGGGTTTAGGATGTTGGGACTTCGGGATGAAGCTTTATACGGGGCTTAGGAGACAGGAATTTTTTGGATCATGTTTTGCGGTATGTGAGGGTTTGAGGAGCTTAGGGTGTATTAGAATTGACAAGGATGAAGGAGTTTATGGACTGTGGTGCTTTGAGCATACAGAGTTTCCGGGTTTTCGGGGCGAAACGACGGACTGGCTGTCACGTCGCAGTCGCGCTTCGATCGTTGTTCATGAAAGTTTTGCGAACATGTTGGGCGACGGGGCAGGGGCCCTGGAGGGTGTTCTCACCAGCCCCCTGACTAAGGCATATCCCGATATGGGATTTTCGTGTTGAGTGTTGAAGCCCTTTTTGAAAGGTTTGAGGGTGTCGGGTTTGGGTTCGAGGTTGGGTTGTCTTTAGCGAACGCCAATGCCACTTCAATTTCAGCCGAAATAGTAAGGATCCATCGTTGATCCGAATCGCAATGTACTTGTTGCCGCAGGATCAGTTTAGAAGTTTAGCATGGTGTCCACAATGAAGTACGCTACTAACTTTTCGCCCAGCCCTAGCTTTTGCAAATCTGGAACCAGGCACTCTGGCACGAGGATTACATATCTCATCAGGACCCTAAGGGGGGGTAGGGGGAGGGGGGTTGGGGGCCTACCCCCCTCCCCCCTAGCCCCCTTAGGGTCCCTATGAATCTTCTGGGAAACCAGCGACCCAAAGCGAGCTCAAGTCACGTAATTCGACAATACAAACACCTTCGTGAGTAGAAAAGGGGTTCGGGATAAAGGATACTGCAACCATAGTCAGAGCACGGTCTGCGTGTCATCGGTATATGTAATACCGTTATGGATACAGATATCAATATGGCTAAGGATATGGATATAGGTATAGATTGAGATGTAGATGTAGATTTAAATGTAGTTCAAGATATATAAAGAGATACATAATATATATATATATATATATATATATACATATATATATATATATATATATATATATATAGGAGAGAGAGAGAGAGAGAGAGAGAGAGATATTTTATGACATACATGTATGTCTTTATACACACACACAGAATACACCGTCATGAGAACAAGGAGCCCTCAAGACCAGTAATTAAGCTACTATTCATTATGGAAATGATGAAAATTATATGTTCTGCTGGCCCAGCGGCGGAGAGTTGGATTTCCTAGAGCTAGGACCTCCTTGGGCCACAAGCCGCGATGCCGAAATTCCTCGGCTTGGAGCGAAGGAAAAGGCTTAGGGTCAAATATTATAGTATATTATAGTTGATTATATTGTATTTTGGTACTTTGAAGTAGATTATAGTACTAGGGCCAATGAGCTTTGGGCTGCAGCCTAGGGGGTTTCACAGGGCTGAAGGCCTGGGCGGTTTCACACCGGTTTGTGCGCTTGGTTTTCGGGGTTATAGGGCTGAGGCATTGTCTTCAAGGGCTTTCAGTGCCTCACAGGGCGCTGTAGATCCTGCGGTTGTCAGGAGTTTCCATTCCGGGTGGATCACGGGATGAACGTCGGTGTTCATGCGCCTTACAAGGCCGGTAAACGGCGTGGAATTGAATAGTTCTGGAAGTTCAGATTCTGCACCCTTCGGATGTAGAGGACACCCAACTCCTCAATCCTCGTAAAATGATCTGGTATAGGGGCCTTGTTTTTACTGGGGCTTTGGGGTATGTTAGGGTTGAATAGGTGGAAAGATATGTGTGTGTATGCAGACACAGGTATATACATGTGTTCATTCATTTACATAAACCTCTACACACATATCAGTATATATATCTATATGTATATATATATACACACATATCTATGTTGTTGACTATTTGCATAAACTGATCCGTAGATCTACATAGATAAACTTAAACTTAAACATACATACATACATACATACATAGTGCATATGGACGATAGACGATAGTTGTACACTGTTATTGTCAGACCTCCATACTGCTGATCTTTATTCGCCCACCTACGCGGCTAAGTCAGGACGGAAGTCTCTGCATGAGTCGAGGGATAAAGTCAGATGCCACGTAGCAAGCACCCACATCATTACACCGTTGAATTTTGAAACAAGGCTCAAGGACCATCTTAAGGCAGAGCTCTGGTGAAGCAGGTTCCTACAAGACCTCAAGCCGCCGCAAACCATTACGGGACGTAACCTATGCGCTTTCAACCCCGTCTAGAGCCCTTGAAGTCTTGAAGAACCCTCGGATGTCGGGGCGCCCGTGGGTCCGTCTTGCCATTCGCCCCTGGGACTTCCGGAGCTGTGGTCGCTGCGGGTGCCGAAGGCTTCACCGGAAGTCCTCAACAGCGTTGAGGGTTGAGGGTTCCTCTAGGGTTCAAGAAGAAGGGTCTATGAGACGTTAAGGTTTAGGGTTCGGGGTAGGGGGTTTCCGAGCAGGGTCTTACACGGCTCCCGTAAAAAATACGCCGCTTAGGGCTACCGAGTGATTTCTTTTGAGTCCTAGAGGTGGGTGGGCTCTTTCATGGGTGGTTTTGAGTTCCGACAGTTCTAAACCATAGCGCTCTTGATTAACTCATGAGTGTGAACTATTTACTACTCAAAACAAGAACAAACAAAAACTAAACCCCAAACCCTTAAGCCCTAAACCCTGAACCCTAAACCGTGAACCATCAACCCAAATGTCTCAACTCAAAGCCCCTAAAACCCTATACACCCCAAACCCAAGAGTCTGGGCCCTAAACACGAAACCCAAAGCTCCTAAAACCCTATTAACCCTAAACTCTGGGCCATAAACCCTTAACCCAAAGCCCCTGAAACCCTATAGACCCCAAATTCCGAGCCCGAAAAGTCGGGCGGGCGAGGTTCCCTCGGCTGTGGTGCCGGGCTCCTTCTTCGCCTGCCCAAGAAGCTGAAGCCTTATTGGGTCCCTTTAAAGGGTACTGGGTTCCTTTCAAGGGTTCTATATATTACCGTAAGGGTATAGGGTTTACTTGGAGGTTCGCGGGTAGTGAAAGGTAGGGTTGTAAGTAGGGTAACTATACTTATAAGCTAAGCCAGATTAGGGGACTTATAACCCCACTTATAACTACCCATGAACCTCCAAGTACCGCTGAGGGAAGTTGCGGAGAGCGGGTTTATGCAGGATTTCAGGTCCAAGGTTCCGAGCTTGGGGTTTCAGGGCGACCGCTGAGGGAAGTTGGTGAGCGCGGTTTATTCAGAATTCAGGATTTCATGTCGTCTATGGTTCCGGGCTTGGGGTTTAGGATTTACGGTCTAGGGTTGAACGCCTAGAACTTTCTGTTTCTGGTCAACTTGGGTCGAATATGCAAGAAACCGGGTACCCTTTCCGTATACGAGAACCCTTCAATCATGCGGCAGAAGGGCACTGCCAGAGAGCCTCCGAGAATGATCCTCTAAGTGGGTTCTATGGGGGTCTTTTGTGTGCGGGGCTGGGGCAGTCGAGCTTGTGGAATCGCTTGGCGGGACATCCTGCAAGCATTTAATCAGGATATTCGGATGTTCCTGCGGTTACTCCCGGCATCTTGCTTCTGCGCACCGCCATTTTCGAGGGCTTAAATTTCTAGCTGGTCAAGGGTGGCTTAACACTGCGTCAAAATCCCGCAAGGACCAAGTCTGAAGCTTCAAGCTTCAACGTGAAACTTGTGGAAATCCGATATGTCTCCTCACAGAACTTCGGGTTCAAAACGCCCACCGAGTGATAGTAGCATAGAAACAATACTACCGTAAAGTTCATCCTAATATCTTTTGGCTGACTAGCAGTCTGCCAAAACCCAAAACCGTAAGCCCGAAGCCTAGAAACGCAATGATTATGTACACTCGAGTGGCTTATGGCAACTTATGGACTGATCTCTACCTGAACCATAACTTCAAAACCGTTTAAATCACAGAAAGACCAAGACCAACCAACCTTCGTACCCGGCAGGGAGGCTGCTGGCATGCCCGGGATCGCGCCAGACGGAGGAACCTTCGGCCCTGACAAGGAGGATTTAAGGCTTTGAGAGGCTTTGCATGAGGTTATATAGGGTCGCAAACAAAGTTTATAGGGCATTCAGTGGGGCTTCATAGAGTCTTTGCTGCAAGAATATGTGAAAAAGTTTAGTGGATAAAGCCGTCTGGTTCCGGAGCTCAAGGGTTCAGTAAGTAATCAAAACAGAATCACAAAAACTTCCACCCGAAAACCGAAACCTGATAGTTAAATAAATCGCTGCTAAATCTATGAAGATGTTTCGAAAGCCAAACCCTTCACACCCCGAACGTCTTATCCCCCAACCCCATACCCAGGTCCACGGTTCAGTCTTCAGTGTTCAATGTTCATGCTGTAGCTTCCACAGCTTTGCAACATTATCGCAATTGTCGTCGAAACCATCGGACCTGCTTCAGCTCCAAATGCATCGGGTGCGTCAACTCCGAAATATTTGATTGTAGCACTTTCCGTCAAATCCGTCGAACGACCTCCCGGACGCGGTGGCGAGTCGGCCGGCTTTGCTGCAGCATTCGGCGTCTCCTGGCGATAAGAGAGGGTGAACATTGCTCATACAACGGCTTCAGCCAAGCAACTACCACGCTAATCTTGTTTCCACAAGTGATTGCATTTACCAATAGTTGCAGTAGTTGTGGTGGTGGTGGCGAGGCAGTGGCAACTGTGGTGGTGGTAGTGGTGGTAGTGGTGGTAGTGGTGGTAGTGGTGGTAGTGGTGGTAGTGGTGTGCGTGATCGTGGTGATAGTGATAGTAGTAGTAGTAGCAGTAGTAGTAGTAGTAGTAGTAGTAGTAGTAGTAGTAGTAGTAGTAGTAGTAGTACGACTACTACTACTACTACTACTACTACTACTACTACTACTACTACTACTACTACTAGTAGCAGCAGCAGCAGTAGCGGTAGCAGCAGCAGCAGCAGCAGTAGCAGCAGCAGTAGCAGTAGCAGTAGCAGTAGCAGTAGCAGTAGCAGTAGCAGTAGCAGTAGCAGTAGCAGTGGAAGTAGCAGCAGCGGTCGTAAAAGTTGGGGACGCAGCCTAAAGGAAGCAATAGCAATCATAGTTGCAAACATAGCATGATCGCATGATCGTAGTAGTCGTAGACGTGGTAATTACAAGTAACCGACATAGCTCAGTCTAACTATTCGGACTACAGGAGTGTTACGGACAGTGCGTTTTCAATAGCAGCAGACGCCGAAGCTGCCTCGGAAAGAAACGCACTGATTGAATGCCGTATATAATGAGCAATAGATCTTTTGTGATCGGGTTTGCATGGCTTGTTCCTGTGGTAACATGAAGAACTCACACGCAAACAATAAAGATCCAATGTCGCGCTGTCCTCAATTAAATGAAGCTGATTCTGTGACGTTTTCAATACTGCGCTAAAATTATCGCCTGGCGCTGTTGCTTTCAGATTCCTTTCTACTTGTCAGTCTTAATAGCGCAGAGGATGACAAGGACTCCTGAGGCTGCGTATTGAACGGGGTTGCTGCCTTTTGGAAGCCTTCTGAGGAATTCATGTTGTCTCAAGCTCGGGCTCCAAATAGGTCGATTTATCTAAGGTTTGGTTTTTTGTTGAGAACATGGACCGTTAACTTTTGGAGGCTGTCTGATAGGTTCGGGAGGGGTTCTACGGGATTTACCCAAGTTGGGTTTCTGGGCCTAAGAACAGCAACCTCAAGCTCTTGGAAGCTTTCGGTTCGCTGTGCCGGCTTACTTTTGTATCACTCTGATGGCACGAGCGGGGTGTCTGGGGAGCACGAAGGGATCCCTTATTGAGGCCGTCCGGAAATTGTTGGCGTGGGGGGGGGGGGGGGTGGGGGGTCGGCGACAGTACAACTTACACAACTTACCTCGAAGTACTGTTAAATACATAATCGGACAGAACATGTCAACACGAAACCGAACCGGTGCCAAATCGTTGCCTAACTATGAAGCAACATGTTTCATGGCTGCAGTGCGAAACTAGCTGATTTTGCAGAGGTCTTCGTGAAACGTGTTCGGGATCGAGGCCATGCTATGTACTTGCTGATATCTTTCGGTGCGCCATTGCTACGATGTTTTTTAAAGACCGAAAGCCGCGAAACCCTGATCGCATGTTTCGCCGGTCGTGAGGTATGCTTGCAAACACTGACAGCATGTATATGGAAGAGTGAGAACCGGTGAAGAGCGCAGCATGCAAGGAACTAGTCTAGACAACGCATAGCTCTCAGCATCCATGCCGTCACTTCGCCAGTCAACATATCATCGATGTCTCCAGCATGCCAACTTCTGCAAAGGCTTGTTCCTCTCCGAAATCCCCGAAGCCAAGCACAAAAGCTTGGGTGTTGTCAACAGAAAGTCCGGCAGACGGAGCTGTATCTCAATACAACTTTTACGTGGTATCTGCGCAGCGATCATGGTATCTCAAGCAAATTCGTTGCTTCTACCGTCGGGCACCATGGAGCTGCTCATTGTGAAATTCGCGGCACTGCATCCAACACGAAGAAGCTGGTGGAACGCGGCGTAGTTCGCGATGAAGGTACACGCGTCATAAACCCCGCGAAGTCGGATTCGCGATGTATGAGGGGTTTAGGGTGTCGGATCGAGAAGTTCATCCTTTTGCTGCTTCTGGGGCTTTAGGATTTGATGTTTTGAAGTATTTTGTAGGGTTTTGGAATAGCGAGGACCTGCAAAGAGAAACTTATCCCATGACTGGCTATGTGGCTCTCTGTCCCTTCTCCTCCAAAAGACATTACACCCTAAACCCAAAAGATCGGATCTTCATGCTAGGGAAGCTAGGTTGCTAGACCTGACTGTCGTGGAGAAAAAACAAGGTTCCTATAGCGGGTACCATACGGGTTCAGGTTTGGGTTTTATTTAAGGCTCTATATCAAGGTCTACAGCTTGATGAAACTTCCCTTCGTCCTTTTGAGGTGTCTTCCAGATCACGTTCGTGTTGGCTTCCAGGGATAATTGTGAGTGTTCTGTTGTTGGGTTCAAAGTGTGCAGTTTGGGCCCCCACTCCCTACTACATCCGAAACTCTGAAACCCCATTAAACACCTTCAAACGCTTGAAGCCTGCTTACAAACCGTGGATAAACCTTTGACGGCATGTTCGGCCGAGGTCCGAGATTCGAGAGCCTGTTTACTTCTAGCGAAGAAGTCCTAGAATCTCTGCGCAGAGTAATGCTCTTAACAGTAGCGGATGAAAAAGAACACGCACCGTGAAACTCTGTTTTGAAAGGGTTCCTGCAAGAGCTCTGCAAGGGTGGGTTCCCTGACAGAAAAATACGCCAAGGGGGCCACCGTTATACAGTATCATGTAATATGATGTGCAAAATGTGATGCGATATGGTACAGTACATATTACAACATACCGTCATATAACATACTACGGGTGATATATCACGATATGATAACGTAACATGAGGTGACAATCTGTAATAAAATATGATATCGTTCTAGCAACAGTACAGTATGGTACAATAGTACAAGATATTATGATATTATGGACTAAAAAGACTATATAAGGGAACTACGATGGATGTCATGACTCTTCGCAGGCCTATGTAATACCTGGGACCATGCTTGAACTTCCCTTACATGCTTTTCCTGTTTCATAGACCCCACTGTAGCTGTATAGGGCCTTAATAGCTAGAATAGAGTTTTAGGGTATATTAAACTGTACTTACAATTGGGAACCCTCCAAAAAAGTAGAGGTACCTTGACTAGGCCCCTCCATTACCGTTGCCATTTAGGATCCTGTTTCGGAAAGGGTCGTATGCACGATGAAGCAAGTCGCAGTTTCGCGTTGAAACACGAAACACATGTGGTGGATCTAGGCGCAGACCAAGTATGCCCAAGTTCCTGCACCCCAACACCATCAGCCACACTTCCTAGTCGGACAGCTTTCGAGTTTAGGGGCTTGGGAGTTTGGGGAAGTTCATTGTAATTGTAAACCTCTGTATACCCACATTCCATAACATGTATATATAGAGTTAGTTTCTATTCCACGCCTCCTGTTCATCCAATAATCGAAGCCTTCACACTTTCAAGCCCTGAACCCAAGATCTGCCACACCGACTGACTGTACCCCAAATCCTCAGCACCAAATACAGATCCCTGATAGCCTGAATCGTGGAAGACTACTGAAGCTCGCAACCCTTGAAGCTCAACACAAACCCAGATTTGGGATTCCTCCTCAAAGCAAACATTCCCAAGCTCAAATGTCTACATCCCTAAACCACGAAGCCCCAGATGCCTATGGAATGGAAACCACAAATCTCGAAAAACTGTAGATCGCCTACAACCCTAAATTCCAAAGCCGCATATCTCTCAAGCCCCACTATTCTCTAACACCCGCCACGGCCTGTGCGGAAGCTTCCGGAGCATCCTGGCCAGCCAGCACCTGGATGTGAGGTTGGCAAGGATTTATTTTAGATTTACTGTTTTCGGTTTTGGCTTTCGGGGTCTTGGGTTTGTTTAGTGTCTGGAAGTTAATGATTTAGAGGGCTGAAGAAGGGCTAACAGGGTTCAAAGGGCATCACAACGGCTTTAAATTTCAATGGTTAACCTAGTGTTATTTAGGGTTTTTGGCTTCGGCTTCGGGAACTGCGCTGTCGTGTAGAAAAGGCACTTGCTGCAATCCGCCCCCGCTTCAAACCATGCCGTCACCGGAAGCAGGAACGAAATGTGATTACACGGGAACGCCCGCACATCGGATCCTGCCTAATTGGAATATGTAAATCAAAGAAAATCATCGCAAAGAGACCCTGGTAAACAGCTTAACGAACCCTCATTTTCAACGAACAACTCTGTCATCACCCCCTGGTAGAACAAACCTACAAATCCTTATGAACGGATAATCAACTAAGTAAATGAATGAATGCATGAATGGATGAATGGATGACTGACTGACGGACTGAGTGACTGACTGACCATGCATGGACGGACGGATGGATGCATGCATGCATGAATGAATGAATGAACGAATGAATGAACGACTGAAAAAACTAAACAACTGAATGTTTAAACACATTCCTAAACCAAGAACTAAATGAACATGTAATCCTGAAATGAGTTAAACTAAATATACATATATATACGCACATATCTAGATGTATTTATCTATTCGTTTAATTCTTTTAGATGTAAGTCGTACACAAGCAGACATAACACTTCGAATAACCTCATAAGGAAACCCGCATGGAAACCTTCGACATGCCGGGGAGCATCATGCATGGGGTTCGGCGGAGGCTGATATCCACCAGCAAGGAGTGGCCCGGCATCCTATGGGGATCGTCAGGTCTTTCATTGGGTTAGTACATTCTTTTAACATATAGGTTTTAAGGTTTAGTGATTACAAGCTTTTGCATATAGGGCTTCGGGATGAGAGGCTTTCTCACCCACGCTTTTGTTACGAGTTTCACAGGGTTGGATAGGCTTTTCTTGTGTAAGGGCTTTGTATATGGGAGTTCCCGAAAGGAAGGGACCCTATATCAGTACTGTATCGTATCCTACATAGTAGGATCCTTATTATAAGGACCCCAAAATAACGTACTCCAAATTTTCGGAAGCTCCCATATGGCGATCTCGGGACAAGGGTCTGAAGGCCTAGAGCCAAGTTGCCAGCACAAGCCGAGCTAACTGGGAGGGGGACGGTTTTGAGGGCCTGAGTTTAAGACTACTGTCAATGTGGACGCCTGAAGAATTTCCGCTGCCATTCCTTACATTATAGTCAATATCATACACCGCAAATCCTGTTTAGCATACTATGCTTTGGTTCCAGGCGTGCTTCTCTGCTAGAGCATTTGTCCTTGCGAAGCCTCATGACCTTGAGGGGTCGGTCATATAGGTGGTTGTCAAGCTTATGGTCCCTTTTTGGGTCCCTATTATAGTACGGCACCTATTATTTAGGGTACCCAAACAGGGACCCTAATTTTGACAGCCACCCAGATGGCTTCATCAACTGTATGAGAATGGGCCAGAATGGGTAGTTCTCTACATCAGGGACCCTTCCAGGTCCCGAAAAGTCATACCCGATCCTTCTAAAAAGGACCCGACTTTAGAGCACTACCCGAATGGAGATTGTAGAAGGCTCGGTGAGCGGGTGCGTGCAGTCCTGGATTGGGTCCCCGAAGTGTCTATGTACCATTACGTACAGGGTATGTTTCAGCCTGAAAGCGCTTCCTATGTAAAGATTCTGGGGGCAAAGCGTACAGGTGCATGGAGTAGGGGTAGTTTCCGAAGATACATGAGGCGCGTGATGTACAGACATGGGGGGCCTCACGCTCTGCAGGCCCTAAACCCTGAAACCAAAAAACCAGAAACGTTATGGCCCAAGCCCCGCAGCCCCTCGGCCCCAAATATCCTGCAATCTGAACAGCTCTCACATCTACAGCCCTCCCTGATGCCGCGGTCCGAAAGAGCAACGCAGCCGCTCAAGTCAACCTCAGCTGGGTCTTTCTTGTGTCCAGGGTTTACGTTTTAGGGTGTAGGATGTAGGACTCAGGGCTTTAAGGGCTTAGGGTTTTCGGATGCTCAACAAACGACATGTTAAGGCTTCGGGCCTTCGGGTTAATATTGAGCGGCGTTGGGGGGGAGGCGGGACCTAGCTGCCGTCACGATCAGCAAACAAAAACGAGGATCTGAATCTGACGTGAGCATGCCACAAAAATAAGTGCCGAACAAAATCCGATTGAGATGGCCGCGGTTGAAGGGCTGTAAGAGACCAGTCAGAACACTTCTTTCCGCAAATCACTGCGGATTTAGGGTTTAGGGTTGCTCAGTATAAGCCCATGGTTTAGGTGCGATGACGACTCCTTTGCTTCAGGCTTCAGGTTCGGCTTAAGCGTACAAAACACACAACACCAAAATCCTACGTTGGGGATTTCCGATAGCACAGTGCGAGTTGCGGATAGTTGAGGCCTAAGGGTGTTTCATTAGGATTCCACCTCGGATACCCAAAAGGATACCGTCACTTTCGTAGTAAGGGGCCTGGTAGGGGACCCTGCTGTCCGGAACACAGGATCGAAATGTGACCTAAATTCCACAAACCATGGCGGCAACAGATCCAAAACCCAGACCCAAACCATGAACTTCGGACATCCGCTGCTGTGCCGTCCGAGCGACAGCACTCAGCTTCGTCAATGACGCCAAGGGCTTCCTTTCTTCTTGCCAATGCTGGGTTCTTGTTAAGGGATTTAACTTATGATTTACCACAACAAGAGAATCACATTCTTATCTATTTACTTCCCATTATGGTAACTTAACGAATTAAATTACACTCTGTCCCAGAATACGCCGCGTGTGCATCAACCGGTCGGCAGCTGCGGGTGATGTTCAACAGGCTGGAATGCCGACTGTTGCACTTGGTTAAGTTTTGGTACGGGCCACTGCCGTATCCCAGAACTGGATGATGGCTTCGAGAGCCTTCACATTTCAGTTTCCAGAAGGAAGCGTGCCCAATACGAACCTTTGCTTAAGCCTCAGAATAGCTCCGAACCCAAACCCAAAACTCAGAACCCCCCAAATCCTGCACCCTCACGGTTGCACAGACCTGCGGAACAACCCTTGGACCGTCAAAAACCTTTGTGCAATATGCAACCTAAACCCCAAACCCGCCCTACAGCGCCCGAATCCTATTAATAAGCTGTTCGATGACAAGGCACAAGTCGGTCAGCTTCAAGCAGCTGCCGAGGCGAATGGCCTAGTTCAGGGCATACAGGGTTGAGGGTTTAAGATTTTCGGCTTTAGGGTTTAAGGTTCTTGGGTATAGGTTTTTTTTTTAAAGTTAGGTTGACGGTCTCTTTGTTCGCCTGCCCGAGTCGGCTCCTAACTATCCTCCACTGGTATGTTTTCATCCAGGAGCTGCAAAAGAACACATTTTCACGGAAAAGCAACTTAGACGCCCCTTCACTTCAACTCAGGCTTCCCTTCTCTGCTTGTAGCTCACGCCCCTCTAGGACTTCGACTTCGTTCTCTCTGGTTGGAGCGACCCTCACCCGTAGGACATACTTCATCTTCACATAGTGGTTGAGATACTCCCGAATCGTCCCGTACAGCAGTAGCATCTCCAGGGACATCTCCTCCATGTAGTTGTTCACCTTCTCCAGGTAGTTGTTCATGTACTTCCTGATCATCTTGTGCATCACCACCAGGTACAGCAGCATCATCAGTACCAGGTACAGTAACTGGCAGAGCAGGCACATTTACCAAGTCCAGGAGGGTAGCTGGTGTGTTTATGTTCACCCCTTCATCGGCAGCTGTGTTGACAGAGTGGCTGATCATGCTGCTTTGCATCCCTTCGCCCCCTTGGTGGATCAAGGTATCCGGAAGCATGTGAGGATCCAACCACGCATCACGAAGCCGATCCTGTAAGGTCTCCAAGCATGAGGCAGTAAGTGCATGCACAAAAGGTTGGCATGCCTCAGAGAACGCCCCACGGATGTCTTCAGGCGGGAGGCGTCCCACTGGACCCAACCTTGTGACTAGTACCGCCCCCAACTCGTCAAGGCGGTTCGTCAGTCGACGCAGTGTGTGCTCCAGGAGAGCGACACCCCAGTTCACTTCCCAACCACGGAGAGGATCACCATCTGCATCTTCACGTTCTGCCGCCCCTGCTAGCCGCTCGAGTAAAGCCGCAAGTTCAAGTACACATCGACGGTCCAGACCCAAAGACTGAAGTCGTAGATTCTCCTCAACTCCCAACCTCTGCATGAGACTATTTGTATCTCCTTCCTCCTCCGCGCTGTCCATCCCACCCCATGACGTCCTTGATGTAGTCGATGACGACGGTGTAGTCGGTGAGGAGGAGGTAGACGGCGTAGAAGAGGTTGTTGTCCATGATGTAGTCGGCGAAGGAGAGGTCGAAGTTGTAATACTCCCCATTATTCCATGATTGCTCCCCAACATTGTTTGAGTAGTAGCGACCCACACCAAAGCTTCCGTTGTGGTACGCGTGATGGACGGTGGCCAGCTCTCCCCACTGTCTGTATCTGGGTCATTGGTCTCCTGGTTCTCTTGTTCGGATATGTCGCCCTCTGCTGGTTCAGCCGGTATAAGATGTCCAGGTTCCGGCGCACGTCCCGAGGAGGCTGGGATCTCAGCCAGGAAGTTTGTCGCCCTCAAAGATCTCGAGGTAGCCATTCGTGGTGTACGGTCACGTCCCCTTCCATCTTCTTCACGTCCACGAAGTACATCTGCCACTGGTACTCCACGTCCCCTCAGCATTTCATCTGACACATCCCCTGGGTCACGTCGTGGTGGTCTTTCCTGGATTCTCAACCGAGCAGGCAATGTATGTGGATCCGTATAGGCATCATCCACCCCATTTCTCACTGCTTGGTGGAAAATACTTGCTGAGATCATAGCCGGGCGATAACACCCCGAAAGAACCCTGGCTCTCGCATCATCATTCGCCGGCATGTGCATCGCCCCATCCACTTCACGTCGCTGAAGGGTCTCCAGGATGAAGTTCATGGTGTTCACAGCACCCCTGAGAGCACGTGTGAAAACGCCCAGCATCCACATATACTGTGCACGAACGTGTGGGGCCACATTTCTGTCGCCCACCCTCAAGCTCAGTTCAGCCAGCCATCCATCAAGTTCACTGAGGTCCGCCCCAAGGATGCCATGGTTGATAAGTCCTTGCCACTCTTCCATATTGAATGTTTGTACCATGCTTGTGACCTCTCCATCTTCCATCACATCTTCCTCGTGTACACTTCGTGTGTCACCCCGATCATCTCTGCTGCGGCTTCGTTCACGCGGAGGATGTTCACGCCCCCTCCGCTGTTGTTGTCGAGGTTGTCCAGGACGAGGTGGAAGACGAACTCCTTCAGGAAGTCGAGCTGCAAGCCGGCGATGATAACGCACTAAGTCATTCGCCACGCCCAAGAGGATATCGGTCAATCGCCCCGCCAAACCAAGCAAGCGTGTACGCTGAGCTGCCACTCGAGGTTCTCGGAACAGCGGTAGATGGCACCCCACTTGCGGCTCCAACCTTCTCTCTAGGATGTCTGTGAGCGATTGCAACACCCCCAAGACGTGTCTCCATCGTACCAACCAGGATCGTAAAGCCCATCGTCCTTCAGGTCCTTCATCAGCTTGTTCCAGAGTAGCGAGTTCACGAAGTAGATTTCGAAGTTCTCGGCGCCCCTCGTCATGAATACCCAGGTTGTGGAGTTCCCCTTCTTCTGACATGCTAACCTGCATGAACACCCCACCATCATCAGTGTCTGGTCCTGCCTCGTTCTCCCAATCAGCCCATTGTTGTGCTGACCAGCGTGGGCGGTCTCCAGGTTGAGCATCATGGTGAGCACTAAGTTCTCCATGCAGAGCCCCATTATCGCCCCATCCAGGTTGAACATCGCCTTGAGTTTCCGACTGTGTCACCCCATTCCAGTGATTCCAATCCTCCCATTGTTGAGCTGTCCACCAGGGCTCTTCATAAGTGGTAGTTGGTGGTTGTTCACCAGAAGAACCCTGTGGTTCATCAGGTCGCACTTCCAGATCACCAGGTGGATCTGCATGAGGGTCTTCGTAAGGAGCAGCTTGATGTTGTTCATCTGGAGGATCTTGTTGTTCTTCAGGTCGAGAATCAGGCTGAGTAGCAGAGTGTCCTCCAGGTAGATCATGAGGGATAGCTTGATGTTGTTCATCTGGAGGATCTTGTTGTTCTTCAAGTTGAGAATCGCCCCAAGAGGGTGGAACTTCGTCAGCTGCTGTGATTGACGTCCCAGCATTCCAAGTATGCCAGTCGTCCCATTGTTGAGCTGTCCACCATGAAGCAGGTGAGCGATAACCAGACCATGCATCTGCCGCCTCAATTGGTTGGTCAGCACCAGGTACAGCAACAGGGTTGGTTGTTTCCATCGATGGTGTATCCCCATGACAAGTCTGTGGCTCTTGTTGGTCAGGGCCATGGGGCATGTGGTCATTTGCTGGTACGTCCCAATCTGGAGTGTCCGCCCCTGGAGGTTGTGCATCCCATGTAGCATCGGTTGCTGGCGTCGGCATGGGGTCCAGATGGCGAAAGAGAAGTGCTCCCCAGTCTGTAGGGTCCGAGCTTGATGTAGCCTGCATAGCTTTCTGCCAGGCTGGTACAAACGTGCCCGCCGCCCATTGCCGAGCTCTGTCTTCACGTTTTCCTTGACGTAGTCGCCCCTGTCCACCATCATGAAATCGTTGCTCATCATCTGTTCGCTGTCTTCCAACCCAAACCCCATGACGAAAGAAGCCATGGGCACGATGCCGTGGATCACTTGTGCTGCTGTCTGAGGTATGTTGGCGATCTCCTTGTGCTCCATGTTGTCGATCGCCCCAGCTCCACCATTCAGCATCGCGTTGAGCGGCACGTTGGTCATCAACCCACCAGCCATCATTTCTGCCATCCCATCCTCCATCGTTTGTGTTATCTCCACCTAGTTGGTCAAGAGAATATCCTTGAGCGTGTCCATCAGCTTGTCCTTGTTGGTCAGCTTGTAGTCCAGGCCGCTCCGCAGCATCACCATCACGACGATCCCATCCTCCATCGTTTGTGTTATCTCCACCTTGTTGGTCAAGAGAATATCCTTGAGCGTGTCCATCAGCATGTCCTTGTTGGTCAGCTTGTAGTCCAGGCCGCCCCGCAGCATCACCATCACGACGATTGTTGCTGTTACTGTTCCACCGGTTGAGGCGTGTATGTGGCAAGGCGCCAAAGCCACCAGCAGCACGGTCAGCAACAGGACGCGAAGCAGCTGCATCTGGAACTGCACGCCCCGGGAGCACGTAGTAGAGGAAGAGGCCCACGACAAGGAAGAAGAGCGCGCGTCCCCGCAGCATCGCGGGCGCCATTGAACGAATTGAAGGCTCGCCACAAAAGTTGCTAAAAGAGAAAAGCGTCCCCATCTGCAAAAGTTGAAGAGGTACATGAAACATACTGTTGACATGCATGCCGGTCGAGCACATATTGACTGCAGGACCATCAGCGCGCAGCTTCACATGTCTGCAACTCAACATGCACTCACTCACAATCGATCTCAAGTTGTCTGCCCCGGCACCAAGGAACGTCCCACGCACGAAGCCAATGACACAGTCCCTGCTGCCATCTTACTCTATCATTCGTCATCTGCATCCATTTCACCCCGTAGACTTCACTTAGTCGGCGTTCAAAGCAGTCTGCATAGAAACGTCCAGGGTGGCGTTTGCCAAAGGGCGGGGGCCACTGTTGTTCTTCACGCCACCATTCCATATCTCTCCACCTGAGCATCGCCCCAGCCATTCCCCTAACGTCCCCTTCCCACTGACGCCCCCAGTGACCGGCTAATTGATGTTGGAGTCGAAGCACTGTAGTTGACCACCTTTCAATGTTGTTGTTGTGAATCCATGCACGGATCCATCTGCACGTCCTACAGTTGAAGTCGGTCCACGTCTCATGCTTGTACCTCCCACAACCAAAGGCGAGGCGGTACAGACGGAGCTGGATACTATTGATTGCACGGAGGTCATCACTACCCCAATGCACTGCCCCCGCTACCCATTGCCACGTGCCCTGCACCAGAGAACGGATGGTCTTGATTTTGTCATGATAGCAACCCGGTCCCTTGAGGAGTTCGGCATGTTTGCCCCAGGCTGCCCAAATACGACCCATCAGACATTTTGCCTGTTGAGACTGGCCCTCTTCAAAGCAAAAGTCCAAACCAAGGATACGAAGGGACTCCCCTTGTTCAAGGAAGGTCACGGTCTTATCATCGATCTGCATAGCTCTGGGGCCACGGTAGTACGGAGTCGCAATGATGCCAGTTTTCTCAGCAGCTAAGCGTAGCCCCAATTTGCCCAGCAGGTCAACGATGATCTTCACGTTGTTCTCCATCACGCGGACCTCGTCACCCCACAGAACAACGTCATCTTGAAAACATCCACCATCTAACGGCAAGTCGTCGAGCTCCCCACTGCATTTCATCCAACGTGGATCTGCATGTGCCTCAACCATCACCTGTTGAATGATCAAGCCGAAGAGCTCAGCAGACTCAGGACTCCCCTGGCGTATGCCACGGTTAGCCTTGACTTCAACTTCCGCCCCACCAGGTGCTTGTCCAATCAACCGATTGGCGCGAAGTAGTCGTAAGAGAAAGGCAAGTTCAGCTCCATGAGGAGAGTCACCGAGGCGGGTCACAAGGAAGTCAGCAACCGAGGAACGATGTATGTAGTCGAACGCCCCACGGATGTCAAGCTTGAGAAGTATGCCATGAAGGCGCCACTCACGACAATGATCTCTGAAGCGACTCACCGCCCCGATCAAGTCGGCAACTTGTCGCCCCTTACCGCTAGAGGCCCACCTACATGTGGAGCGAATGGAGTCAAAGCACCGATTCATGACGACCCTGGTGATCATCTTCTGAAGCGTACAGGACATAGCAATTGGACGAAGTTGCCCCACCCCAGTAGGTATGCTGACTTTCGCCAGAAGGGCAAGGAACGATTTGTGCCATTCCTCCGGCAGCGTGGTGTGCATAATCGTCTCATCGACAAGTTGACAAAGCTGTTCTGGTTGCTCGTGCATAAGTTGTTTGAGTAACGGTACACTCACCCCATCAGGTCCGAGTGCTGCCTGTGCTTTCATGCCCTCCAATGCGCCCCAAATTTCCTCAGTTTGTACAGGACGGAAGTCGTTGGTCTTGGCGTTAGCGACAATGAGGGTCTCGAGTGTCGCATCCCAATCAGGTTTGGTATCGTCCCACATCTTATCTTCCAGGTGTTTGCCGGCGCCAGCAGCCAAATCCTCAGCAGACTGGTGGGCAAGCAAAGTACCCCACCAACCACGCGTGTTCTTCTCGTTCTTGTAGCCGCGATACCAGCTCCAATCACCAGCCAGGATCTTGCTGAATCTTTCAGACTTCCACATCCTGAGCTTACGTCTCCTGATTGCATGCACCCCTTTCCACTCAAACTTATCACCACTGGCTTTAGCTTGTCGTACTGCATCCCGAACTTCTTCATCGTCCTCATACTTTCGTACTTTGCATGCCACAGTTCGGTCCTTCGCTGCTTTGTAGAGGTGTTCCAAGCTGTCCACTTGAGGTAGCGGATCCGTCCCATGAACCCATCTAGGTCGAGTGTCAAAGCGAGGCAAAATCCATTTGCGGGAGAGGTAGATGTCGGCATAGAGCAGGGCATGGTCCGTGTTGATCCACATCCTGGCAGCTTCAACAATCTTAACCTCCCCCATGCGAACGAGCCGTGAGGCGATGACATCGATATGTCTCCCCACTCGTGTGGCATCTCTGGGAAAGTGAGTGGGCACTCCCCGTGCATGTACTTCAGGAGGGCAGGCGCGTAGTCGGCAACTCCCCAACAACTCAAGGAAGGCCTCGATCTTACCACCACCCCTGACAGGAAAAGCATACGGTTCTTCTTCATCAGACGAAGTCCACTGGATCACTTCATTCACATCGACCCCAACTGTAGCAGGACAGTCTGGATGCCACTTTTTGAGTCTCTGCTTGAAAGTTCCAACAACCTCCTGGTATTTAGCCACCGTCACCCCCGTGGGACAATGCAAGGAAGCCAGGATCAGACGTTTGTGTCCCCGAAGGCGTATCAACCACGCCGCCCCATTGGAAGTAGCCATCTTGTCAATGACGCAGTCGAACAAGTCCTTGGCAATGCCCACAGCCACGCCCCGCCATTGTTGTTCATCCCGATGTGCAAACCACATGAAACCATCAGTCTCCTTTTCATCCCATCCGGCAGCTTCGGTCCTCGAAATTTCCTGAAGAGCCACGAGATCAAACTCCCGCACTGCCACCTCGACTTTTTCATAGTTCTGACCTCCGACATTCCACGAGGCAAACGTTCTGCGCAAACACTTAGCGTTCACAGTAGTCGCCCCATCGCATGCAGATGCAGACAAGCTGTCTGCAGTGAAACCTCCTCCTCCCCGACGTCATTTGTTGATCTCGCGCTCCACCGCCTGGAGAGCGCATGTGAAGGTCACCCCGGTAATGTTGGCAATGGCTTGAACATCAACCCAGCCACTGCTGATGACTTTGATGGATTCGCCCCGAGGCGCGCGGTGACTGGCACTACCAACTTTCCAGTCTTGGAACCAAATTGTGCCTGCCGCCCAGTCACACTCATACTTCGCCTCTTCAGTGGCTTCCGGTCTGCAGCTCTCCCCACTCTTCTGCACATCCCTGGCAACCTCGAGACAAAGTCGACGGAGTAAGCTGCAATGCTGACTGCGTTTGCGGGCTTCTTTGGTTTTCACGAACTGCACCCACATGTTCTTAGCAACACCCCCATTGTCAGCGGCGCTCGACTGTAAGGTAACTGGGTTCGACCGCAAGGCCTTGATGACGCCCCACATTCGATCACGTAGTGAACTTTCTGTCTCATCCCCTCTCGGCTTGAACTTCAAAGCCCCAAAGGATCGTCTCGGTCCCCACACCAAGAGGTCTTGTTGGTCGATCAATTTCTTCACGTCATCCCGGCTGAGGAATGCCTTGGCTTCCTCAATGATCGTCCCCTTTTTGGTGTCCTGGGCCCATCCACCAACGATCATCGTGCGGCGGTCTTCCTCAGAAAGTTCTTCACGTCCCGCTGACCCCAGATGTGTGTCCCCTGGTTTGTCGTCCTTCTTGTTGTTGTTGCGGAGGTATTGAGCCCACGGATCAGCTTGGCCACTTCCATGTGAAGACTCGCCCTTCTTGTAGTTGACCAGCTCCTTTTCCATCGACTCAACTTTCTTTCTCGTCTCTTCGCCCAAGATCTCAAGCTTCTGTACTCGTTCAGTGACCCCTTTCGTCTTCTCCCTCTCCTTCTTGACCTCCTGAGCCACATTCCCAACATCTTTGGCCACAGTGTCGATCCTCTCGTCCATTTCTTTCCACGCCCCTCTCACTTCCGTCTTCACGTCCTGTAGATGTCCAGCAAGTAGTCGGCGAAGTTCACGACCCGTCATAGGTAGATCACCCGGTTCACCAGCATCTCTCTTTTTCTCAGGGCTGACTGACGTCCCATCGTTACGACCTCTCTTGTTCTTGCTCTTGCGTCCTCCACTGCCACTACCCGGGAGTTCGGAAAGAAGTCGAACGTCCTCTGCCTCCAGGTCCTCTTTCTCCTCTTTGACATCTGGCAATTCCTCATCATCATCTGAAATCTCATCGGCGATCTCAGTAGGAGAGTGATCGCGTTCCCCCATGGTGGCGTGGGGACAAAATGTCTCAGGCACTTTGTCAGGTAACGAAGGAAAACGGCAGGATCGTGTAAGTGGAGAACGCCACTGGGTACAGCAGTGTAGAGCAAGTCCCGAATCACCGTCCCCAGATAGAGCGCGACCCACGGGAACGTCGCGAGCACCGGGCTGATCACCGTGAAGTCACACGCACATCAACCCTGAGAAACAACACCGGAACCAAGGTTTCGAACCGACACGGCTTGAGCCAAAATGGCTACGGCTCAAGCCGTGTCGGTTCGAAACCTTGGTTCCGGTGTTGTTTCTCAGGGTTGATGTGCGTGTGACTTCACGGTGATCAGCCCGGTGCTCGCGACGTTCCCGTGGGTCGCGCTATATCTGGGGACGGTGATTATAGGGATTAGGGTTTTAGGGTTTAGGGTTTCGGAGGGCTTAGGGGCTTCGCTCTTCGGGCCGTTAGGATCGCAGGGGTTTGAGGGTTTCGTTTGCAGTTTCGGGCAGGGATCGGAACGGCTTCTTGGGAGGAAGGTACGCCTCAGATCTACAGCAAGGAAGTCCTCTGACTTAGCGTATACGGACGTTTGTGAACAAAAAACTCACTGAGGCTTTAGGCTTTCGGGGCTTAGGTTTAAATGGTGCGTGGGTTTTGGGAGTTTGCGGCAATCGGGTTTTTGATTTTAGGTGGTCTATGGGCCTTGGGCTCCAGTGTTCAGGGTGCAGAGGTGGAGGGCAGAGGTGAAAGTTTTAGGGTTCGGCCTTTCGATTTCGAGGTTTTATTGAGAGTACAGATCTCTCATAAACGTCCTTTGCCCTAACTTTACACCCTGAACCCTGAACCTTATATCAAAGCCCTAAGCCTTAAAATCCTAAAGCCCTACACCTTAAACCCCGAATCACGAAAGCTCCCGAGGCTTTCTCAGAGCCTCCACGGCAGAGCAGCTTGCCAGGGAGGCCAAGCTCACGAGGTTGCGGTTGAAGCTCAGGTCCTGCAACTGTTGCTGAGGGTTGAGGGTTTAGGGGTTTAGGGCAATTGCTGTTTTAAGGGTTTAGCTGTGCGCTTTCCTGCTTGAAATTGATGTTTACGGAGTTCGCATAGCTTGAGTTTGAGGAAGCTCGTTTGGGTGTAGGCATGAGAAGGGTTAAAGCTGTGGTGCTCTCAGGGGTTTCGGGACCCTCAAGCCGAAACCCCAACCCTAAACCCGCAACCCTAAGCCCCAACCCTCCGCCCTAAACCCGAAACCCCAAACCATAAAGCCCTGGCCCGTCCACACTTCGGAGCCCGCGGAAGGCACGCAAGGCCAAGGGAGCAGTCTCCAGGCCCATGCCGCTTAGATCCACCTTTTCGGGGATTCGTTGTTGGTGGTCTTTATGCGATTCGGGCTACTTATAACATGGATCTTGAAATCCAGCTCTTTGGGATTTGGTGTTTGGCTGTGCTTAAGTAGGGCTTGTTGTGCTGTATGCATTCTTTGGTTTTTGGTACAGGGTTATATGGAATTACATGAAGCCGATGCAGGAGATATATCCGGGATTTGTGTTGAAGAGTCTGCGATGGTTAGGGGTTAGGGTACTTAATTTAGGGATTCAGCCGACATGTGTCTGGCTTCCAATCACGACGAGCCGATGTCGAGCATTCGGAAGCAAAGCAGGAGGTTTGTATTCTGAGCTTTCGGGGTGGCTAAGCCCAAACTAGAATCTCCTGCTAGAGGGGCACTACTATTTACAATAGTGGTTTTAGAGTACATGATCCACAATGATAATGACGAGCGGTACGGAATACTATTTCGACCTAGTACTCGGACTCTTGTATTCACCCCAAATCCAAAACTTGCCTGGCTGCAAACCCTGGGAACTCTTAACCCCATGCCAAACATGTCCTAGAATCTGCTGACACCATCCCCTCAACTCTGCCCTACACCACAAAACCCTGCACCCGCTGCATTTTGGCATCTAGGGGTACAAAGTCCGAGAGCATCCAATAGACCAGTCTGTTCGGAGGTTTCATGCTGGGGGACAGTCGATTCCAGGTTTATGGGTTTAGGGTGAATGGATTCGACGGGTGCAAGGTTTCGGCTTAACTGAGCGTCCGGAGCAGGGCGTCGGGTTCAAAGTTCAAGGTAGTTAACCGGTATTTCTATACATTGGTCCATTGTGGAGTCTTAAAATGGTGCGGCACCCTTTTCAAACAGGACCCCACGAAGGGACCCTCCTTTCGAGAGCTACCCTAGATAGGGTCTAAGGGCTTAACCCTAGGATGGAAACCCTGTTGAGCTGAGCCATCGTAGAGGAGGTGCTTGGTGGACGTCTCCCACGTCGTAGAGCATGGCCACCACTGCGAGCACCTTCTCCTTGCTGAGGCAGTCTTGCTGGAGGGCTCAGAATTTAGGGTTTAGGGTTCAGGGGTTTAGGGTCTAAGAGGGTTGTAACCCGGACGCCTGAATCTTAATTAAGCTACAGACCCTGGAAACCCAAATTCGACGCCCAGTACTGTAATAATTCCATCTCTAAATCCCAAGTCCCAGGCTAAACCAAACAGCCCGCACCCTGCGAGCTGCGGCAGCTTTGGTATGGAGTGGGGCGCACAGACGTCCCATAACCATTTCAGGGTCCTCTGAAAAAGGTTCAGAAGCTTCGATAGCCAGCTATGGCATTGGGTCCCGTAATCGCCAACCTGACCGTACTGAGACACTACCGACAAAGTCTCCTGACCTCTGACCATAAATGTTAAACTCCTAAACCCCTCTGAGCCCTAAACCCTGAACTCCTTTACACCCGACATCCGCAATAAGCTTCTTTCGTGTACCTTCTTGATCTAAAAGGGGCATACAAGGGTACTACCAGGCCTTAATGCGTGGCTGATGGCGATATAAGGGTGACATCCTAACCGCTGACGCTCGAAATTTACGATCCCAATTCCAACCCAAAACCCTGACTCGGTTCCAAGTACTAGAGTCCGGCATGGGCAGAATCGACGGCAGGTGTGATGCCAACTCCTCTTAGGGTGCTGCTGGAAGGAGCTGGGAGGAAGGACTACAGTCGAATATGGGAGCCTTCAGAATCAGAATAGGGTTTGGGATCGTGCGATATTTGGGGACATTGCTATTCGTGCTTCAGGCCCTTGCATTCGGGCAGGCTTTAGGGATTGACAGGGCGTTCGGGATGCAGGATGTTCGGGCATCGAGCTCACGGCTTTTGGGGCTTAGGGCTAACGGATACGTGTCAAACATAAGTGAGTATCAGGACGCAAAGACTGGGGTGCTAATGTGGTATCTCTTACCCTCTCTGAAGATGAACAGCCTCCCTGTGAGACCTCAGACCCCTCGAGTCTTACAGCCTACACCCTGAGACCCAAGACCATTCAGACCCCAACCTTGGACCCTAAGCCCCAAAAGCCCTCCCATCTTGGACCTTATGCCGTGATCTGACGTCCGTCCTTGCTTCCCTTTCTTGGGGCCATGGACCGCTGATTGGATGCGGTGTTCCTCACGGACACATGTGGGTTTTATGGCTTTTTATGGTTTAGCAAAGTGCTTCGCTAAGGGCGGGGGTCCGTCTACCAGGAACTGCTGGCACCAGGAACTTGGGGTCGCACAGAGGGTAGAAAGGGGTCTGCGTGGACTCTATATAGTTTCAAGATCCTATCCCCTGAACACCTGGGCTTCGGCCCTAAACTAGATTATACAAATACATTATGTGTGTATATATATATATAGACACACATACCTCTATATCTACTCCCTCTGTGTAGGCAAGATAGGTATACTCGGTTTGGCCGTCACCCTACTCTGACACCGATCTGCCAGGTACACCATAAACCCGAAGCCCGGAACCCTAAACCCTTAACCTGCCCGAGATCCTCGACCCTAAACCCTGAACTCTGTCTAGACCCTAAACCCGAAACTCTCTAAACCCTAGACCCTGATCTGCCTAAACCTAAACCGTAGACACGAAAATACCAAAACCCTAAATACCGAAGTACCCAAACCCGAAATGCCTAAACTCGTTTGAACTAGAATGCCTAAGCGTAGTCATCCCTGTGCCGCCGAAGTGCGCAAATCGGATCCATGCCTTGAGATCCAACAGCCTCGTTGGGGGCTTAGGATTTATAGGGTTTAAAAGGTTTAGGGTTTTGGGTTTGGATCCAGCCTCCTCGGTTTAGAAAAAATATGCTGTCAAGGGCCAGGGTTCTTAAGAGGGCTTCAAAATAGCGGTTGTAGAAGAGTTACAAGGGCTTGGAAAAGTTCCATAAGGGTTTCGAAATGCGTGCAAAATGGCTTGATGCGGTGTAATCTTGGGGCTTTCCGACAGCCAGAGCAAGTCTTGAGTGGACTTAGTCACTTAATGAATAAGGCTATGGACTGCGCGAATTAATGACTCCGCAAAGGGTTTCGTAGGTTGTTTGTTGCGAAGGGGGGGCTGCTGGGTGGGATTTACAGGATCAGCGACTTGGGAAGCAGGGGCACGTTGACATAGAAGCACGGTAGCTGTAGTTCTGGCTACTTTATAAGGCTTGAAGACTTCAGGATCAAAGTTGAGCGTGATGTAAGGGGTTTGGGGTTCTGGGGTCTAGGGTTCAGGGATTGTATGCCTATTGAAGGGACTCTCAGCCAGATCCGAAAACCTGCACCCTAAAGTTTCTGAACCATCATAAGGCTGAGGATTCTCGGTTTGCTGGACTCACTGACCCTACAATGGGGGCCCAGACAACAGGGGAAAACTTCATAAAACACCTCCTGGGATTCGATGTTGCGACGGCTCTTATGTCGTGAGTTCGTAGGCGTGAAAACCCTCACATAAAAATGATAACTTGAAACCTGAATCTTAAAGCTGCCATACATACCAAGCCTAACATCCTGAAGCTCAACGTCGTATGATCCGTTTAGGGCTTACAGGGTCTATGGTATCCCCGCTAAACCAAGCAAGGTCAACTCTGCATCCCCGCGGCCCCTCGCGGAGGAGGGCGCTGGAAAGGCCCTCCAGGTCACTTCCGTCCTCTTGCTCCCGGGCTTTATGGGGCTTCACAGGGCGCCTTGATGAGGTCTATGAAAACCTCGCCTAAGCCCTAGGAGTTCCAAGAGTCCCGTAAAACACCGAAGCCCTAAGAGTTCCACAAGAGTCCTATAAAAATACCCACACCCTGAGAATTCTATCAGACTGCGATTTAAAAACACGCCCTGAACACGCAGCAGTTCTACAAGGGTTCTATGTTGGGGCCTGGAATGGTGGAGCTTGAGAGTTCAAGCGATTGGGTTGTTGCTTTAGGGTTGTTTTTGCCGATAATTAGGCTTTATAGACACGTGTACACCTATGTATACTTATCGTGACTCACGTGTAAGCTTAAACTGGCCCAACTTGGAGTTTCGGGTTTCAGGCTTTTTTAGGCTTGGGAGGCTTCGCCTGTGCGTTGCGGAGTAGCAAAACGGGACTGAACACTTAAAGTAGGGTCTGGCGAGCTGGCGCAATATAACCATACAGGGACCATAGGAAATCAGTAAACCCCGAGAGCCTACTCTCTGAGATAATGGGACAATAACGGGAATGTACGCCTAACATCAGGACAAGTACTACGTCGGGTGATTGAGGTACTTATAACCTATAGCCCTGCTCAGTCCTCTGAACCTTTCAGTATGCCTGCGAATCTCCTATGTGGGTCTTCCCCGATACGCGGAACGAGCTCCTGGTGAGAAGCATCCGAATATGTCACAAAGGCGGGTTCGGCTGGACTTCAAGACTTGTGGGTACTGGGTCAGGCCTACATGGCCTACTCCCCGAGACACTTGACCCAACCCTTACGTAAACTGAGCGTTGAAGGTAGCAAGGAAAATTGTACAGACTTTGGTTTCAAATGGTTCCCTTTAGGTAACAAGTCCCCAAAAATTATTAAAGTCTGCTACTCAGAAGCCCAGTAAATAGCTCACCCCTTTCACGACCGAAAGCTCCACAAGCCCCACGCAAAAAAACAAAGAACAAAGAAACTTATGACTCGATCGAACCCAAAACACCGGGGACTACTCGACTGTTCTTAAAGAAGATAGTCTATTAGGGTATCGGATGACCCTTCTGACTAAGCCCTTTCGTTTGGTCCTCTGGCCAGGTTGTGGGCATCTGCAAGGCCTGTGCCTCAGAAGCCAAAACGGATGAGGGCTTTCCAGATTCGGCCTCGCAGGCTTCAGGGCGCAGGGTGTTGAGGGTCTAAGTCGTTGGACTCAAAAAGACTGCAGGGCTCAGGGCGTAGGGTCCAGAGCTCGGGCTTGTCTTATAAAGCCTGCCCAGGGCACGTAATTCAGGGGTCTTAGCGATTAGCATACGGTATTTTACATATGACAGCATACTTATAGAGGGACCTTCTGGTTATAGTGATGCTCACACGTTAAACCCCGTGTTGACTTGTTCTTCGCCAGCCATTTAGTTGGGATGCCAAGCTGAGCCTGAGGTGCTCAACGATGCGTCGAATTGATTTGTTAGGGCTTATAGGGTTTAGTCAGGGTCTGGTGAATTACTAAGTGCTTTCAGGGCCTATTGTACCGCATGTGCGCTGAGACAGTTTTTCCCGAAGGTCCTTTTCCGCCCAAACGGCTAAAACTCCTACCCTGGCACCACGAAAGCCTAAACTACCGAACAAGACAGTCATCATAACAAACCCACACCCTCTAAAGCCACTACGCCCTGCGGCAAAACAAACAAAACCCGTGCTGGGTCACCTAAGCCTGAACCTAAAAGACCCCGCAAATGCTGCAGAGCATCCAGGGCCCGGCCCCCCACTAAAGCAGCAGCAGCCATGGCGTGGCTGGATCCCGAAGTAGAAACTTCCACGAGGACGTCCTTCACAAGTCGGGCTTAGGGTACCTGCTGTAGCGGAGGTTTTGGGCAGATACAGCACTGAATAGGGTTGAGAGTACCGATGGCAAGCAGGCTTGTACTTCCGGTTTCTGTCGAGGCTTGTTCCGTTGTTCGGCTTCGCATCAGTACGACTCTACTCAGTAGCTCACAGTAGTAACCACACATTCGAACAGACATCCAGCCCGCGCCCACCCTGCCACCCATACCCATCCCGTCCTGTACAGGTTTGGCGCTTCGGGGCTGTAAGGCATCAGCGAGTTGTTACAAGTGAGGGTTTCATATAACATATGTTTTCAGCAGGAGTTTGGAACAGCCAGCGCCCAAACGGGCGAACCCCCCTGAGATTTCACGGCTAGGAGCAGAGTTACGAAGTACTACAGGGGTCTGAATAGCTAGTACGAGGATACCCTTACAAGTCCCCATATATTCATGTACTCCAAGAACCTATCTCACCAAGTATCAACCGCTCCTACTATTGCCATCCCGGCTTGATGAAGAGTCCGAAACCTCTCTGGTTGGCACTACTTGTGCTTCTACATAACTGAAGACTTGAGGTGCCATCGAAGCTTGCGACGGAGCCTTCGCTCTACAGGCGCAAGTGCTGAACTGGTAGCGTTCGAAGTGTCGCGAAACCCTCCCAAAAATGCTTATGCGGGCCAAGCACCCGCATATTGGGTACTTGGCCCTCAGGCTGGCAGTCAGAAACCCGAAACCCTAAGCAAGAACATTGAATCGAAAGTCCTCCATCGTCGGCCGCCAGGCAGATGGCAGCGTCCAGAAGGTGTCGGGCACTGACGCCGCAGCCACGGCTTTTGACCTTCGGCAGACAGGGCCTATTCCCTGTGGGAACGCCTTAACTGACCTTGACTACTAAACCATGCTTTCTCGTAGTGATCTCTGCGGCGATACTTGCTTACCGGAACCGAACATTAAAGCTTGCACAAGTTGAGCAAACAAAACGATGAAAACCCAACCACCGTCCCTCTAGCATAGCACCCCAACTACTACTGAGTACTGTGAGACACCATCAGAGACTGCTTGGAGGCGCTCTGGTAAGATTTACGGCTTGAGCTTCATCTGGAGAGGCTTGTATTGTATTTAAGGCACCCTAAACCTCTACTCCAAGGAATAGAAGTGAAGCCAGGCTTTAGGATGCCGGGTCGAAGGTTCGGGGCATGACGTCATACCACCCTGAACCCTGTACTAAAGACAACCCCAAAACTCCAAAACCGTATCTGAAGCTAAAAAAAGCCTAAACCCCAGAAGTTCACAGCAGATTGTGCCGAGCTGCCTCGGCCTGCTCGGTTCAGCCCTGCTTGGCTGCATGGGGTCTTCCGGGGCCGCCTGGAAGCGTTGGAAGGACTCGTCTTGAGATACGGGGTTGGGGTTTAGGGTTTAGGGTTTACGAAAGGCCTCCTCAACTGCACTCTGCTATCCCAAATACCAATATTCGGGAACACAAGGGCTGTATTGACGGATATTGTGCATGGATTCCTGGTTCTGTGAAGCCTGTCGGGCGGGATTTGATGTCTCCTCGATGTCTTGAATCCCCACAACAAGGGTGAGGGATGTATTGATTACGGGTCAGCTTGAAAGGCTTCTTGTGAAGGGCTTGTTGACGATAACAGGATTTGCAAGGGCATTTGGGCTTTGAATACCTTCTTTCTCTTGCAGAGCTCTGCAAGTTTATCTCAGGATTCAAGATGACACTCTGAATTCAGGAAGGCAGAGTGGTGAAAAGCTCTGAAGTGTTGGGGTCATGCAGGGCTCACACTTGTGGCATGCATCAAAAGGCCTCGGGCCAAAGGACGTTAGCACAAAAGTCACGGTAAACAGGTGCCTTCATGGTGCGGGCAACAGCAACAACAACTACCGCTACAACAACCACATTGCGTTTGTCAAAGTCACATTGCCTCAGACAGCGACTGCAGTGATAGCTGCAAGTCATACAAGTGGCAATTATTTCCCACATGTCTCGCACTACAACAAAGAAGCAGGCATGGGAAACGCATAACCCCTTTCAAACTATCTTCCTCTCCACCAAGGTACCAAACCACCCAATCATATGGTGATCCAAAGCCCCTGAGCCCTCAACCCTTAAGGCAGCCGTAACCCCTTACATATACAACCGCTAAACCCCAAGCCCAATATCAATAAGATGCCCGCGTGATCTATTCAATCCGCTTCTTTCCAGATCCTCGCTTGCCTGGCCTTCCTCTTCATGTAGGTCTCATACCTGGGTCTTGTCGGTACACACTTGTGCGGGGTTGGGCTTCGGGTAGCTGGGATAGTGTTTAGGTCTGAGGGCATATGGATAGCATGCCCCACAGCCTTGCTGAGCTTGAATGCAAGGTCGACGTCAAAATTTACCAAGGCTGAGTTTGAGTCCTGGGTTCAAGCAGGAAGCGATCTCATGGGTTTAGGGTTTGGGGCTTTAGGTTTAACGGATGAATCTTCAACCTTCGGAGTGGCAATTTTCCCGAGTTTTGCAAACATCCTGCTCCTTCTCAGGGGACGGGACTGAAAGTTGAAAAACGAAGCATCGGTCGATTTTTGGCCAGGTTCTATAGTTGATCGGAGGGCGACCACTGGTGGTTCGAAGTTAAGGGCAAGGACGTCCCGTTGGCCTACGGCGTTGATAGACCGAGGTATGTGGATTAATCCTGGACGATCAACCCTGCACGAAGCCCGAAGCTTAAATCCTCAGAGCTCTATGCTGGGAGTAGAGAACTCAATAAACTATTCAATGACTTGGCATGGCTTATGGATTGCCTCAACCAGACCCCGAGTATCTCAGCTCGAAGAGGAAGCCCTCAACCCGCGAAAGCCTTGTGTACACGATCAGCAATACGTACATCTTGAAATTTAATCGGTATGGATCTATATTTTTGTATTTGCACTGGTTCCAAATCTGCATCCAGTGATTGAGAATCAACTGAAATCCCGGGTGCTGGAGTTGCGACAAGTGCTGCGCATGTGCTGCAGGCTCGTGCACTCGATATGGGACCTTGGCTGCATAATGTCGGATTGCTTTCTCACCCTTGAAGGCTTTGTTTGGTCTGACAGGGTCGAACAAGGATTCTCTGTGCTTCTGTTGATGATACAAATCCTGCATTGCCCATAATAAGGAATATACCATCACTCCCATAGTTTGGGGTCCTTAAGGTAATGCAGGATCTATATCATCAACCGTTGGAGTATGAGGTTTGGGCAGGACTTGGGCCAGGCAGGGACTACCATAGGGATTTTGTAGGGAATGGGTTATGGGGACTATTATTGGGGAATATATAGGGACTACTATAGGGATCCATTCCCCCATTCCCTACTAAGCACCAGACAGTCAATGTAGCTGTGCGGCGCAGCTTGGCACGGCTTGCCAATAAATCTTCATCGCATGCTTAAGGCTTAAGCGGCGCTTGGGTTTCTTGCTGCAGCAAGGGCTGGGTCTGCTCTAGAGTTGGAGAATTAAAAGGAACTATTAACTACACGAATATAATTCGTACAACAAATACAGCCCCTGATTGCAGGTAGACGGTACAAACGTTTATTTATTGCATTGTCTAACTACAACGTATAACATCTGACGGTAGCCAGTCTATAGTTTATTAACTGCATTGTCTACTTTCTGAGTTGTTACTTCCAGAGCAGGCCGGCTGAGCAATGTTGTGAAGCCCCTACATTGGAAGCCTTTTCGATTGCCCAGAGTCTTCCTTAGTGTGCGTTGGCATAAGTATACCACAAAGGAGCTAACAGCCCTACTTCTTCAGACACTAACTACAGTCAATCTACTTAATACCAGGTCCCTTGATCTGAAAAACCACCAAGCCCACCAAAGCCCTCATCGAACCCCTTTAGGACCCCTCATAACTCGAACCCCCTTTAAGTCTAGAAACCCTAAACCCTCTATAGAAGCCCCCTAGGACCCCTTGTCATGAGAACAAAACTCCAAACCCTAAACCCTGAACCCGAAACCCTAAACCTCTTGAACATTTAGAAACCCCGAATTGAAGACGGGCTGGGCAGGCTCAAAGCCCAAGACGCGAGGGAGCTCCCGAGCCGTGGTTCCGAAGAATCCTGGCGCTTGCTGCGGTTTTTCGTTTAGGCTTTATAGGCTTGAGGCTTCAGGGCTCCGCTTGGGTTTTAGGCTTTCGGGTTGTGGTGTTAGGCTTTAGGGTGTTGGTTTAAGGCTCTAGGATTTTGGTTTTAAGCTTTAGGCTTTAGGGTACAAGGGCGAGGGTTTAAGATTCAGGGCAGTTCCTTTTTCGGATTTTGGAAGTTTACAGTGTAATGGTGCAGGGCTTCGGGGGCCTTGGGGCTTACGGTTCAGCCCAAAGCCTCGCAGTAAAAAAATCAAAACCTGAGGGCCTCAGGCCGCAAAAAAAAAGGCAACGACGCACCATCCAGGACTGGCTTCGGTTTAGGGTCTAATGGGATACCCGGCCTTAAATGCTAAACCTCCTAAATTCGTGGGTCCACAGCCTCACCTGCGTATAGTAGTCTATCATTCTCATTGCTGACAGTTGCAGTCACTAGCCGTTGTGGTCACTGCAGGAGAGTGGGGCCAACCGAAGGTACACCCCAAAACGCGCAAACCCGATGCCTCGTCGCCGTCCACATCCCGCCGGCGCTCAGGCGAGTGCAAGACGTAGTGCGCCCCCGCGAGGCGTCTGAGATGCTTGGACACCTGCCAGCACCCTTTCGTGCTCCCATCGGGGCCTTTTGGGGCTTACCCATTGGTGGCTCCATTGGATTTTTTTTGGAGCCTATGAATATGGCAAAGAGACCTTATTCAATGTTGGGTGAATCACTTCCTGAAACTGATACCAGCATTGCGAGGCCTATCGAACATCATGGTGGGAAACCTCGTGTTCCCACTTCCCTACAGGACGAACAAAAAGTATGCAGGACTAAAGCTCATGGCGGCTGTTTGGGGATGCAAGAAGCAGGAAAAGCTGAGCTTCGTCAAACCCTCTACCTCTGGTCATCTCTGTCTACCTCTCTGCTCTCTTACAGGTTTGGTTGCCAAGAGTTAGGAAGCCAGGGATTTAGACAGCATACGACATTGTACGATTCCCTTAGCGAGCATGCAATACAGCAAGGGAATAAGAACGAGGCTGGAAAATGAAGGGGCTAGAAACAAACACTGAAGCTTGCAACATTGCCATGCGAACCCTGGTACCTGTATCTCCTTTTCGTCGTCCGGAGTCGCTTTTGGTGTAATTTTGGATCGGGGGATCTTTAACGGGAAGCAGGTGGGGCCGGGCAGGAGGTTCTCCTCGGGTGATTTCATTGGGTATCTTCTCGGATTTGTGGCTCATGAACTTTTTGCCTAAGGGTCCATGCACCTAACTTGTATCTTCCTAGCTTTTGGCCCCAAAGTACCGAAATGGGGACTACTGCAGGGACATAGCATATACTTATTGGGTACACGGACCCTTCTGCATCACCGTTAACCCTAGACCTTAAACTCCAATATAGCACCCGTAAACGGAACCTCAAAGGAATTTTCTTGATGGAACCCCACGTGGGTACATGGACCCTTGAATGGGGTCTCAGGAATTAGGGGCCTCAGGTTGAGGGCGAGGCTCGCGGTGCCATGTAAAAGCCTGTATATCCTTGAAGGTTTTAAGGTTCAGTGTTCCGACCGCGCTCCAGCTCGGTGTCGACCTTTGCGTGGAGGTTCGGGTCCACCGAGTAGTAGCAGCCTCGCCACCTGGCAGGACTGCCTTTTCGAGCACGTAATGTCCATCACAGTTTGTTGCCTTTTTGGCAGCAAGGAGATTGCGGCTCCACCCGCCGAACTCCAGGGATCCCTTGGCCTGCGTCGCATTCTGCCACCTCATAAACTTGTGCATCGTGAGAAAGTCCCCCTTTGTCTGTTCGGCCGGACGGCCGCGTCGATTGTACTCCCCCTGCAAGCAGTCCGCCTAAGGTTTAGGGGTTTGGCTTTACATTGGGTTTAGGGGCCCCGAAACACTGCCTGAGAAACAATGACAAGCCTAACACCTAAACCGTAAACTCCTAAACCTCTCAAACCCTAGTCCCTAAACTCCTAAACCCTAATAACCCCTAAACCCTATAGTCCCTAGACCCTAAACCCTAATCCCGAAACCCTATAGTCCCTAAACCCCATAGTTCCTAAACCCCTGAAGGAAGAGACGAAGCAAGGCGCCTCCGGCTGCGCCATGGCCGTTGCTTCTCAACCAAAGCGCTTGGGGCTTTGAGGCTCCGGGTAGGGCTTATGGGGTTCAGGGCCTGGGGTTGAGGGTTCTGGGCTTTAGGCCTTCAGGGTTTAGGGTTTCAGGTTCTGGGATTTATGGGGTTCCGGGTTTGGGGTTTTGGTAGGACGTAGGGTTTGAAGTGTTGGGTTTGGGGTTCAGGGTTGAGGGTTAAGGGTGTAGGGGTTTGGCTTGGATGTTTAGAGCGTGAGGAAGCATCCGATACGGGTGGAAGGTTCAGGGCTTCACTCTCGGGTCTCGAGAGTGATAGACTGGCATTTCCATTCAGAGTTTTGTCTTGTAGTACACCCATAATACCCTCATACTGCCCTCATGATGCCGGTAAAGTATGGCAAAAGTAGTTTAGGACAGTTCCCGCTTGCAGGATAGGCGTTCTTCGCCCTCGCGCGAGGCGGCAGAGAGTGCCATGACAGGCCGGAGGCACTTTGGCCGGATTCAGGCTTCTAAAGATGCAGGGGCCTTGGGGGGCACTTCGGTGGGGTCAGGAGTTAAGGTAGCGGGGCTCTACAAGGGCTTAAAGTCTTAAAGGCATTTTGGTCTGTTTGAATGTAGCGATCATCATCGGATCTGTGAGGATTGGCCAGGTTTCATGAAGGGCAAAGCTCTGGCTCGGGGTGTCAACGAAGATGTTCGCCAAAGCTAAGGGTGATACTCGGTAAACTTCAGCCGGCAGGGAGCAGCAGTCCGACATCGGCAGTTGAGAGGGGAAATGTAGGAACCTGACTAAGATACCCTTGGGGCATATTTAGGGCTCTCTTTATGCATCCCTAGTAATTTGAGGTTAATTATAGGGCCAAGGTTCTCAATCAGGTTCCTACAATTCACCCCCCGCAAAGCCCAACCCCATTTCTCCCAGTCCAACCCTTGGGTTCTTAGACCCCTTGGTGCCCCAACCCCTTTAGCCGCTTGCACTTAAACTCCTGTTGTCTTTACACCCCAAGCCCCGAATCTAAACCCAACGCTAGATCCGATCCAAGCCTGCAGCGAGACTAGAACCCTCCAAGAAACCCTGTACTATGGTGGCCTTGATAACTATCACCGGGCGTTGTGAAGTTTCGGTTGAGGAGCCCCGCAAGCCTTATAGTAGTTGTTCTGAAAGTCGGTTCACGCTTGAAGTGTCCAGTGAAGCCCCCGAAACGCAGACCCCCAAAATGGGCTGTCAGCCTTTCACTGTAAGCTTTATGTAACCCTATGTTCAATTCAACCAGCAGGTCCTCAGCAAGTAATTGAGCTACATGGGTGGTTGTCAAAATTATGGTCCCTTTTTGGGTCCTTAATATACTACGGCACCTAATCTTTCGGGTACCCAAAAAGGAACCATAATTTTGACAACCACCCGCATGTACACCTAAGCCCCAAAGTCCTGCAGCCTAAACTCAGTTCTGAGTTCTCAAGCCCCTTCAACGTCAAGACCCCATGAGCCCCACAAGCCCTAAAGCCATTTTCCGAACTTTGTAAACCCTAACAATGGCTCCTTTCAGTAGCAGGTCCAAACAAATGTATTAAGGTATGGTAATTACTCCAGAACGCAGAAAACCCACGTGTCCCGAAACCCTCAACGCTAAACCCTGAACCCTCAACCCTAAACCCTGAACCCGAAACCAAGGACCCTAAACCCCAAACCCTCAACCCTAAACCCCGAACCCGAAACCTAAACCTTAAAGAGTCCCGAAGCCTCAAACTGAAAGCGATAGTGTATACAGGAACCTGATTAAGAAACCTTGGGTCTTTATGAGGGTTCCTGATATGAATCCTACTATATTGGGGGCTGTGGGCCCAGAGTTTCTTTAATCAGGCTCCTATATTAGGATCCAGACCGCTTCAGCGGCTCCTGGGCCTTGGCCGGCGGCCACGGGGCAACGGGTTTCGGGTTTAGGGGTCTAGGGGTTTCGGGTTTAAGGCTCAAGGATTTAAGGGTTTAGGGGTTTCAGGTTTTGGGATTTAGGGCTCAGGGATGCCTTTCCGAGGTTTTGCACATTAGCGGCCTGCAGCCTGTCGGAGAAGCGAACATCCTTGTCCACGACTATCACTCCGGTCTCGGTCACTCGACCTGCATGATGACTGGCAGCCGTGGTGCTCTTTCCTCCTCGTGAAGGGACCGTGAATAGTGAATATGTAGACGCACTTCCATGCTTCCGGAGCGAACACGCATAGTAGAACCGTTTGACGATCAGCCAGCCTGTCTATGTCATGGATGCGTATGCCACGCGCCAGGAGGAAAGTTTTCAATGCAATCGCCTCAGATAAATCCCTCCACTCTGACTTCCTAAGCCCACCAAGCTCTCAAACCAAGAACTCCCAACTGCCTAACTCTTCAATCCAAAACCCAAGCTCGAATGCCTGAAAACTCTTAGGCAAATCGCAAAACTCCCAAAAGTTTGCAGCCCTTACGCCCTAAAACAGAAAACTGCTGACCAAACCGGAAAACCGAAATCCCACCAGGAACTCCCGCAGAAGTAGCCAGTCATAGACCCTTTCTGGTCCGAAACGGTGGGTGTTCAGGGTGTTTTTTTGGAGGCCAGGGGCTAATGATTCGAATGTGCTTTGAGGCGACTTTATAGTATCCTCATGATAAGGAAATGATATTAGAAACTAATATCTTAAGCTTCTATCTTACTCGGGGGGCTGCCAATGCCACAGCCTGGGATACCAGGCCCAGGGCGTAAATGGCGCCGCAGCTCGGCGACACCGAGGGCGGGGGTGGGGGAGGCACAGAACTATCCAGGTCTGCGGCTTAAGTGAAGGGCACTATCGGGGCATTCAAACACAGACTAGGGTTTTGGGGTAGATCATGATTATAGAAGGATTAAACGAACAGGGGTAGCAGAACTAGATTCAAAGTATTCAGACTTGCTCTAAGGCTGTAGGAGTTGAAAAAGAAGGCTGGGGGCCAACGTGGCTCCGGTAAGCGCAACATCCTGTGCACGCGACAAGCCGTCTCAGGTTTAGGATTTCTGGGTCTATGGTTCAGGTGCAAGTGCTTGGGGTTTTGGGCTGGGGGGGTCAAGGTTGCAAAAAGCACACGCATACCTCATTTGACCGTAACCTGCAATCATGTACAGAATTGCAACCTGTCGCAGGATCCCATGCTTCGAGTATTGTACCTGGAGTACTTGGAGGCTCAAGGGGAGCACTGCCGTGTTGCCGCTGATGATGCTTTCGCAATAGTCATGTTATAGTTACACTGTCTTTTTGTGGCCTCCGAACACGCACGGATGCCGGGAATCAGTACATTGCAATACTAAAGCCCAGTAGAAGTGAAGCTCTTCCCGGCGATGGTCAGCCTTCCTCGATCACGACAGCCCAGAGCCTTCAAAGTATCTTCTTCATGGTGAACACTTTCAGTCCCCAGAAATGTCGTCTCAACCTTGTGCAGCCTTCGACTTGATAACCAGCACGCGCGTACATGGCTTTTGCACGGGGCTGAGCCTCGCCCACCGTAACGCTGATACATGTGATGCCGAACCTCTGGCAATGCTCTTCAACTTTCTCGAGGAGAAATTTGGCGACGCCTTGCCTTTGCATTCGCGGAACTACTGCAAGACATACCATCTCAACCGTCTTCTCGTCACGTCCAATTTCGCAGGGTCTAATTCCCACCATTCCAACCACGGTACCGTCTCCTTGACAACCAACCCAGAAGTGCGGGACCACAGGCTCAACCCTGAGAGTCGTTTGTGCCACACGAACCTGATTGTTGTCCTGGACCCGTATGTGAACAACAAGAGGCCAGAAGAGCAAGGCGACCAGCGTTGTAATGGCTGGCGGTACAGGATACACAATACAACCCAAAGCGACGGCGAGGCTGACCAAACCTGGCAGCGTGTAGCCACGCTCAGACAGAATGATGACACTTCCCGAGGCGACCACTGACGAAGGAGGTCCAAAAGAGCATGCACCTCCAGCGAAGGCAGAACGCCAGACCAAGTGCTCCAACACACGCCAGGGACCATGGTGACGTCAAGTATGCACGATACAAATGATCGACGCTTCTTGCCTCGTACGCATGATGAACAACACCCAAGGCAGCCGCCTGATCTTCTGCAGTCAGGACTCGTATCTGAACGTCCGCCATAGCGCAACCTGGCTGTTCGTCACTGGACCTCTGGAGTCTATAGGCAATGATACTAGACTAGCTTGAACCTTGAGCTCAAGGCTGCGTGACCTTACCTACTCGATGTTCTGCTTAGCTCTGTTCTAGGAGACTGCGTCGACGAACTTCACATTGCAATTGGAGCATGACTCTCAACAAGAACCGCTACCTGAAAGTACTGAGCCGCCCGGATAATTGTTGACTGAGATTGCATGGTGAAGAGGTTCTCGACCCAAAGCTAAAAGCAAGAACCTCGGATGGGGTTGCACCCATATTACATCCTCACTGCCCTCAACTGTCAGGACCCAGGGATGCTAAACCCACCGCTGAATTCAGAATCCTTGTGTGCATATGGGAATTTCGAAGCAAGCGAACGTGGATAAGCATGCCTAGTGTTTATATAGCCACATGGATAAGCTTCAATGCAGACCCAAACTAGTACCTGGCGTCCTTCACATTAAAAAGGAAACCTTTCCAAACAGAGCTACGACCATTCATCCACTCATACTCAGTAGCTCGTATATCTCTTAAGCTCAAACCCAATCCCGACGACCCAAAATCCCCACAGCCCAAGGGATCCTGCGTCCTAGAGCCCTTAAAGTTGAGTTCTCTCTGTAGAGCCAAGGATTTCTTCACATAATTGAAGAGCCCTTAACAACGCCCTTTCAAGCACGAGTACAATTGCGACACAGTGATTTTTGACAGCGGCGTGGCAGGAGAAGCATGTGTTGAACCCGCTAGTTGAAATGCACCTGCTAGTGTAAAGGGCTGTTGTGGGTTGGGTTTCGAGTTTACACAAGGCTTTCGGATGATAGGTTGAGGATTTAAGTTGCTAGTAGACCCAAGGTTCAAGGCATAAACATCGATCGCCTTCCAAAAAGGAAGGGCAGCGGGTACATCGAAACGTGCAACATGAATGTATTCTGTGGCTGAGGGTACACATGCCTTTCCTGAAAGCCTTACTTGAATATCAAGTCGAAGCCCCGAAACCCCGATAGCTTATATAGGCTTAAGGTTCAAGTGCAGCCACCCTCCGATGGAGGGGTGCGGTTTGGCGGTCTTGGATTTTGCGGCTTGCAACATGAGGAGTAGCATTTCGAAGATGTAGGGCGCAGTATAGGGCAGTTCTCAACTATCGTGCCTCTTTCCTTAACAGTGAGTGGTCATGGTATATTAGAGTGTAGTTGGGGGTGTCTCGGCTACCACCACGCTTCACATAATTTCGAGAATCGATTGTCGTATGCCTCTGTAGAACCACTTGGACAAAAACCACAAAATTCATATTCGCCACAATCACTTCCCTAACTGGATGCTAGGATGCCCGGGGTTCAGGTTAAGGGGTTTCTCTAGCGTGTTCCTTATTTTCGAGTTGGGCGAGGCCTAGAGCACCCTGAGACCATCGAAGACCAGAAACCTCAGAAACGGGCTCAGGGGATAATACAGGGGCGTTGATATTGTACTCTACGTAATTATAATAAGGGTCCCCCCCAAAAACTAGTATAGGTAGTTATTAAGGCCCCTATATTAGTCTATGGCACCTGCTTCGACGCCTTCACCTCAAGAACGGAGGAACCACCAAGCGCCGAGTAGGCCTCAGTTAATGCCTTCACATCCCGCCCCACCTTTCCAGGCATGGGCACCCCTCACAAATCAAAGCCTCAGTCAGACTTTGCACCCAGTTGTTACCTTGCGGGCTTCACGGCCAGCACACATGGGAGTTTCACATAGGGGACCCTGAATATATAACCTCGAGCCGTAGGATCTTGAATATGATCACGCTCGAGCAAGGTGCCCCGAAATCAAGAAACCCTCATGTGTGAACTGTTCTTACCCAGAGGAGCCGTGACAACGTGTCACCCTCATCAGTGGGGCTTATCTGCTAGATCCGCAAGAATCATACCCTCAAGTCAGGTTTCCAATCGAAGTATCCCTAGAACACTCCCCATACCCTAGACCAGAACAATTTAAGAAGATTCTGTCGCCATTACCCATACGCCCCATAGTTCTTCCTTTTGGGGATTACCTTATAGGATTCTAAATATGAACCCCCAAAATAAGGAACTACTATGGGGCCTATGGGTAGTCTGTTGGGTCTTGGAGTCTCCAATAACCTGCGAAGAACCCGAAGTCGTAACCGCTTCTTGCTTAAACCTCCGGGCCCTGAAACCCCAAAGCCCTAAAACTTGAAATCCAGCAACACCCGCCTTCTAAACCCGCACGAAGCCCCCGCTGAACCCCAAACCCTAAACGACCCCAAAAAACGCTTCAAGCCCTAAACAATTCGTCCATCCCCCGTTGTTTCAGCTCCTTTGGTTTTTCGATGTTCGATGTTCGAGCCACTTCCTTAAGGATCCTTGTGCCCAACTACTATAGACTTTGGCCTTAAAGTGGGGTCCCTACATAGGTACTTTGGGACCAAAGTGTATTATACTTCTTATGTACTTCTTATGTACTATTATATACTCTTATATACAATTAGATACTTTTTGGGTATTTTGGGACCCTTAGGGCTTCGACTTCGGTGCGCGAAGCTCAGAGAAAAGTCTCGCAGCCCAGCCCCAGAGGGTTCAACTACCCCCAAAAGATTGCACGCAGCCTTTCTTATAAGGGTTCCGTTTTGAGGATCCCTTTAAGGGCTCCTTTTTAAGGGTTCCTATATAGGGCGTTGGGCTTAAGGTTTAGATTTCGTTACGGGTCATGGAATGCCTACAAGTTCGCTTGAACTCCTTTCGTTGTTGGGTCAATCGGACCGTCAGGGGTAAGCACCCGTCTGGGGTGGAGTACTGAGTCTGCCTGTCCGCAAACTCCCTTCTTCGAGGACGGTTCTTGGGACACCGGCAGCACCATTCAGAGCTCTATAAGGGTTCTATAACTCTTTGTTCCAGAAGGGTCCCACCCTACTCTTCCGGGCGGTTCTATAAATGTTCTAATACGGAAGGCGAAGGAGAGATCGAATGAGGTCTCGTTTGGGGCTTTGTAAGCGTTCGGGAAAGCTTCTATAAGAGTCGCCCTGAATCCCCTAAGCCCTAAAGCACGCCATAGGGAACAAATCTGAAGAGCGGGTTGCTGAAGTTTATAAACTCTTGCCTGGAGCCCATAGTTCACAAGTCCCCAAAACCGAAACCGCCCTGAATCAAGGTCCAGGCTAAGGTCTAAAGACTCTGAAACCTATACAAATTTCATAACACCCTCAACCTTGAGCTGCCCTGTGCCACCCTAAGTCCATCCTGGCTAGGACCTTTACGCGCGTCTGAACGCACGGGAGCCGGGAGGAAGCATGGATTCAACTTGGGTTCTGGGAATCCGAAGCATTGAACCCCCAAGCCCGCTAGGAGCTCTGTTCGGGTTTAGGGTTTAGAGTTTGCGTCTATGAGTGTCCTACCTTCTAGTAGATGCCAGAAAGTTGGAACATCCTTCTCCTCATGCCCTTAAGATTAATGTATAAAGGATCCTAGCAACAATCGTCCTAAACCCATGTTCCAACTTTCTGGGATTCGCTGTAAAGAAGCTGGGCAGAAGCCTACTGACGTCCAATTTCTCACTCCCACTGGCGCCGCCGTGTCCCGAAGTCGCTGGGCGACATTTGTCACTATTCAATGGATTGGGCGAGATCTTTGATCTTCCCCACACATTGAGGGTGGCGCTCTTTGTATGTGTGTGTGTGTATAGAAATGTATATTCTGACATATACATCCCTAAATACAGGAAAATAAGAACAAATGAAACATGCAAATGAATCATGTAACCATGTGTATATTATAGGTATGTATGCATGTATGCATCATATGTATATTACCTAGACATATACGGCTATACCGTTATTACATGTATGCGGCATTTGCTTATCTAGGCTTTAATTGATTTACGGACCGGGTTCTGGCATTGGGAAGGGAAAGTCATTGCTGAACTGTGGTTCGGGCTTGGGGTTCTGGGACCGTGTTTAATGGTTTTAGGGGTTTAGGGCTCAGGACTTCGTGCTTCCTACGGTTTAGGCTTTAGGGGTTTGACTGGTCTGGGGGAACAAGCATGACATGCTCGTGTGCTATGTGCGTACTGTGTCAATCGCATCTCCAAACCCTGCCAGCGCGCAACCCCATTCCTACGCGGGTTAAACATTGACGGCCAGGAAAAGAACTCCAAAAGCAGGTGCACTCTGCACAAGTGACCCAATTGCAACGCTTTGAGGTTCAGTTTTGGATCAGGGTTCCTGGGAATCAAAATAGCCCACAAGCCTTATATAGTATGGTCTTTGGGCCCAAAAGCCTTAAAACAAAAGAGTCCTTAGACCCCTAGAGGTTTAAGGCTTCGGAGTTTAGGGTTGAGGATTCCGCTGTTGTAGGCTCCAGGCTTGGGGTTCCTGACACCAGAAAACCAGAAACCCTAAACTGTCAATCCTCAGCCTTTTCGCCCGGTCGTCTTGCCTAAGCCCTGCCCAGAGAGCCCAATACCCCTTTTTTTCAGGAATATGGCTCAGAGCAAAATATGCAAACCCTTATAATCTAAGGCATGCTTCTCTGACTAAGGCGGATCGGTCTCTCTCGGTCTGTCCTTACCCTGTCTGTTGCTATAGGGTACTCACCGTACTCACCCCAAACTTGGCTAACCAACAGAACAAACTACAATGGAGACCACACCGTCAAAGCCTGAATCCAAGTTTCTACAACGTGACAAAAAGAGCCCAATATGTTGGTCTCCGCAGTACAGGCATGAGGGCTTGAGGGTTTTAGGGGTCTGTGGACACCTTGCTCACAGTCTAGGCCTTATAGTAAATCTTAGAAAGGGCGTTTTGGGATTTAAGGTCTGGGTTTCAGACGGCTTAAAAGACAAGTGGCACGACCGGACCGCCACAAGCGCTCCATCCTGTACCACCGCTCAGGAACAAGGCTGATATCACTAAGGTGCAACATGACCCGAATCGGTATCCTTTTGGAATACCTTTCTCCCTAACTGCGGAGACCCCGGCACAATAGGGTATAAGGGCGCTACTGGGGTGCCTTCACCCAAGTAATGCGGTAGGGGCTTGCGGTCATTGTAGTTAGGATCATAAAAGGGGGTACTATTTCGACTCTTTTATTAGTCGACCCCCAACCCTCAAGTCCTAAACCGTAGATCTTAAAACCCCTAAGCCCCTAAACCCTACACCGTAAAACCCCAAACCCTTAAGCCCCTAAGCCCTAAACCTTAAAAGCCCTGAACCCCTAAGCCTCTAAACCTTAAAGCCCTATCTCGACCTCCGTCCACATGAGCTTCGTGCACTCAGCTCTCTCTGAGACTGACACCCTGGCCTAGGAAGCGACAGGGAACTGAACCTCCTGACCGAACATACCAAGATGGCGTTCACAGTTCAGGGCTGCATCGTGTAATGATTGCGAAAATTAAACATGCAGGACCCTAAGCCCTAAACACGAAGCCTAAACCCTAAAATCCGGAAGGTGGTGGTGGTGGTGGTGGCGGCGATACCCGAAGCGGTCGTTGTGACCTTCTTGCGATTCCATACTATAAAAGCCTTAATACTTCAGAACAAGGTTGTGAGAGTTTCAATCAGAACTGATCATACGGAACCGTGATCAAAGCGGGTGTTTCTCCGCTAACTTCTTTTACATATATAGGGTCCGTGATATTTGGAGCGGGGTATATTCAACCTTTATACTCAGGCTTCTAGATTCTAGATTATGGTTCTCTTCGTGGCTTTGACTACTCCGAGCATATCACTGCCAAGCCAGCAGTTTGTGAGTTAGGTAAGTGGGGGCCCCTTAAATCACAGGGACCCTCAGGGTGGCGGATTAACTAAATAGGCCTTATTGAAGTCCTTATTATGGGTATTAAGGCCTTACCCCCCCTCCCCCAACTTTTCCCCCTACCCCCGCAGGAGCCTAAAAACGGGAGCCCTAGCTTAAGCAGCGCAAAGTTTAGGGTACACATAAAAGCACCCCCCCCCCCCAACATGAGGAAAGCCAAAGTCCTGAAATACTTTTCCGGGGAGTCATCGGTTTCGAATCTTTAATGCTAGGAACAGGGTTTGGGTGTGTTCAATGGGATCAATCTACAAGTTATCCCGACCTCTATAGTCTATCTTAGTGGTCTAGGCAACCCAGGGCCTGGGGTCAGGACTCCGGTCGCTTCTTACAGGGCGCTTCGCGAAGGCATTTCTCGGAAAAAGTGGCCAGCACCGCGACCAAGGTGCCTTGGCTCGGGACATACCCATAGGCCCCGTACTACTTCCTTTTTGGGGGTTTGTGTTTAGAATCCTATAAGGTAATCCCAAAAGGGAACTACTCGGGATTTACCTCAAGCCAGCCACCCTCCGTTCCAAAAGCAACACAACCCACGGGTTTTCAGGGCCCACACGATAAGTAGGGGACGCTACGCTGTAGGGTTTGAGAGGTCAGGTAGGGCTGCGGTGCGATATCAAACTGGCGAGCCCTGATTCGTAACCTCTTCTAACATTGTATCCGGGCCATGGCAGGGTCCGGAAGTCGTATCAAGCCAGGGGACATAGGGTTTTGGGACATTTTATACCCTAATCATAATTGAGGAACCCGGCAATAATAGTATTGGTAATTATTTGGGCCCCTATTTTAAGCTGCTTGTGATACCCAAGCTTTTCGCTGCAGATGAAAACAGGACATGTTGCCGGTGCAGTCCTTTAGGATTTTAGGGTGCAGGGCCCGCTGACGGACACACTCCTGTAATCTCCACGAAAACTATGGGATAGGCCGGACATCCCATAGTTTAGGATACTCCTGGTCCAGGGTTAAGGGTCGTGCTGCAGGCCCCTCGAAGAAGTCCAGGACGTATCAGGGATCCTTGCACACACAGTCTCTGCCCTCGAGGCAGCTCATCTCCTGAACTCTAAATCCTCCACCCAAGCCTCAACTCTGAGCCACCACACCGCAAACAGCATGGAAAGCCCTCAACCCCAAGCCCTGAAACCCAAACCCCAGCAACCTCAGAATCTCAAGTCTTGGCCCAGTTCGCAGACTGCGAAGATCGCTGGGCTAACCAGTGACTCCGCCCGACCTCGGCAGCAGCTACTCATCCGGGTCTTGCAGACAATCCGAAAGGGTGCTATGTACTGATATGGGGGACAATTTCCTGGATCATGATAGTAGTTCCTAATATAGAAACCCACATTCTACCATACAGGTACTTAGGACCCTTTGGGAATGAAGCCTTTCGGGTTTCAGGAGAGAAGGCCTGATTCACACAGCGGCCTTCATGATTAGAATGCGGGCTGGTAGCTATGCTCTGGCATACGCTCGTATGTTAATAGTATCTTGTCATATAACCATCGAGTATTCTCGAATGTACTAAGCCACTTCATCCTTTGAGTACGGCTCGGACATAAAATTACCTCGCTTAGGGACTATCGGGCTCTGCCAATTTCCATACAATCTGGAAACCACTGAAAACTATGAAGCCCTGCATGAGACGTGCTACAACAAGTGATCTTGACACCCTTAACAATTAACAAATCCCCGTCGTTAAACGAAGCCTCAAGAGGAACCCTTATAGCAACCGTTACATAGAGTTACCCTTGGGGTATCTTTTTAAATTTGGGAAGAGCCCTGAAACGATCGTCGAAGCATTCGTCGAGGAGGGCACTCGAATGGTCGGGTTTAAGGGTTTAGGGGTGTCGGTTTGGGTTTGAGGGCAGCGGTTTTAGGACCACTAGTTCGGAGGTCAGGGTTTAGGGCTCAGTGCTTGGGGGTTTGAGTTTCCATATCCAGATCTAGCCCCACAGGAACAACATGAACTCAAGTCCCAAAAAGCTAACCATACTGATGATGTCGCCTGAGTGGAAGTACACGTGGACGCGCTGAGTATGTTTAGGTTGACAAGGAGCTTTGGTTTGGGTTGCTTCTGGCTTCAAACAACAGGGTTAGCAGTTAGCAACGGTTCTGGGGTTGTGGTCCATAGGGGTCAACGGATTTTGTGGCTAGTGGGCGTGTAATGGCATAATGAAGCTGTATGGGTGATTGATGAGCTTAGTCCCTCTCTACACTCCCTACACTCCGTTCCAATGAGGAGGTATGCTCCCATCCACAAGTCAATTATTTGGACATCCCCATACTGAACCATAGCCCCCAAGTGGAACAAACTGACACGTTGAGTTCAGAGGCCCCAAAAGCGTCAAAACCGGCCGGCTAAGTTATCTGGTGCAAGCTGAGAAAGTCCACGCAGAGCACCCCAAGGGCAACTAAGCTCGAGTGCTGAGAACCCCAAACCCTGGACCCTAAAACCCGAAGCCCTAGCAAAAATCTGACAAGGACAAGGTTCGCAAGATGTAGAAGCCGGCACCAGCTCCCACCCCTAGGAACAGCGCAAACCTGCAGCTACCAAAAGGGGCAGGGGGTGAGGGTTTCATGGGGTACTAGGGGCCTTAACACATCGAAGCAGGCTTTGGGTGCAATATCGATGCACGACTCAGAAGGCGTGGGATAATGTAGGAACCTGATTACGAAACCCTGGACCTATAACCCCTGAAAAGTAGGATTCATATAAGGAACCGTAATTAAGGCCCAAGGTTTCTTAATCAGGTTCCTACGTTAGACTTGCTACGTCTTGGCCCGGGGTCCGGGTCCACACAGTTACTAAGTGCTCGGTTTTAGGGGTCTGGCGACTGCAAGTTCGTAAGTTGAAGGTGAAGGGTCTACGACTGACCCATAGAACCCGTATACACTCTGGTATACTCAGGTATAGACTCTAGAGGGATATCATTACGAATGGTTCGAACGACCCGAGTAAGGCACAAGACTAGAGGCGTTTTGCGAGTCGCTGGATTCATCTGAGCTTTACGAAAGTTAGGGGTACCCGTTTTGGGGGTCCCGATAATAAGGATCCTACTTTTTAGGGTGCTATATTAGGGTCCCCATTTTCGGAACTCCCATCTGAGCTTTTACGCAAGCTTTGGCCTTGAGATGTCGGACTTAGCGAGTGGGATCTTCACAGGTAGTGTTGTTTAGATTCAAGTGCTCCAACAATAATAACTTCTGCTAGGGCTTAGAGAGTTTAGCGTGTCAGGCCTTCAGGCGGTGAGGTTCTAAAAGGGAATCTCCGCAAGGGCTGACGGTAGACTTTGTAACCGGACTAGGTAGCGATGGAACGTCAGGGCCACATGCCGAACCGGGGTTTCTGGAGGCTCCAAGAGCTTTGCAAGAAAAGTCCGCAGGAAACGTTTCAGTGTTCAGCTATAAATGCAGAGGAAGGGCGCAATGGCGATTCCCAGCGTCTTGCAAACGTCGAAGAGCGTGCATGGATGCGGTGCTGCATAAGCCTTGCACAGGTACCACCTGGGCGTCCAAAGGCACATGTGTGCAGCATAAGGTTCGGACTTACCTGTCGAGACAGAACGCACAGCAGAGATGCATTACGAGAACATGGAAATTTCAAGATTCAGGAGCTCAGTAACAAGACAGGGCGGAACTCCTGGATGACTTGTAGTGCTGCCTCCTTGCATTGGTCTGGGGGACACGGAGCAAAACTAGCGCTCAGAGTAGTGCCGGTTGCAGATTTTCCACATTTCGTCATGCCCCGCGTCCGGTAAGAATCCCAATGCTTGCAACTTACCACAGAAACTCGGCAAGCAAGCAGGGATCGAAAATCTTATAACTGACGTCGGGGTGTAGTACAGTACAGCTGTATATAGGGTCTAGATGAAGCTGTTTGCACTATGGGCCAGACCCTGTATAGTAAATAAGCCAGTGAAGCCAACCAAACGGCCTAAACCTAAACCCTATAGGACCGACACCCTGAACCCTAAACACGAGAGCCTCAACGCTCGACACGAAGCCTGAAATCCTAAACCCTGTGTCGTCCTAAACCTTAAACTGCAAGCCGTGGCACAGTAACTTCAAGCTGACCAGAAACCTTCCATCCCGGGATTCGGGTTGCAGGTCTAGGGTTCTGCAGGGTCTAAGGTCTTGGGTTTAGAGTAGAAGGTTTGGAGTTTCATGTCATCTGCTTTCAGGTTTACAGTTTTAACGGATGCTATTGACCTCAGGGTTGAATCTTCAGGCAGCCCAAAATCTGGGCTGTCTAGGGTTTCGGGGTTAAGGTTTGAGGTTCAGAGCTTATAGAATGCAGGGCGTGCGGGCTTTGGGTGTGTAGTATTCGCTGAGCACTTCGTCAATCGTGCTCCTATGTATATAAATGGTATGAATGCCAGTCTGAGTATCAGTATCGTCATCAGCACAAGCAGTAGTCGTCAGAGTTCATACTCGCATGGTTGCCGCATGCTGAGTCTAGTCACAACAAGCGGTGTCGGACAACAGCGGTGCGATGAGGTTTCATCAGGACTACATCAACAAGACTTTCTACGTTGGCCTCAGCAATAAACTGGGACAAACATATTAACCATCCACTAAAGGTTCATTACCCAAGAACATGTCGTAGTGGCCTCAACAAGTCGCACTACCATTGCCGACCTCGGCGTTTACGGCGAATTGCTCGTGCCTAGTATGCGTGTATTTGTAATCGCTTTTAAAGCCTAGGCACTAAACCTTCACACCCAAGCCCAATTCCCAAAAGCTGTTTGTCATGGGACCCGGGGAACGTCTAGGCAAGTCGGGTTCCGGGTTTAGGGTTTGAGGGCTTTGGGTTTTAGGTTTCAGGGTTCAGGCTTTAGGGTTAAGGTTTCATGCTTCTGGGCTCAACTTAGACTTGTTCGTTGTTGTCTCTGTCAGTTCATGCCCGTCGAGAGTCAGAGCGACGCGGAATTTAGGATCTGTGTTTTCGGGCACCTTTGCTCCCAATCATGCGATGCTAAGACGATGCTTCACATCCAGTTGGTATATGGGAGCTTCCAAAAATAGGGGACCCTAATCTGGTACCCCAAATAATGGGATCCTTACTATAACGACCCCTAATTTTCGGAAACTCCACACAGTAGCTCAAGTGACCCCACGAACCCACTTATCTATGTTGAGTCAGGGCTCCTTCAGCCCTATATCAATGTTGCAGCGTCTACCACCGTCTACACTTACTGGAATACACTATGACACTAATGAAATCTACAGAACCCTTTGCAGAAACCCTTTAAGGAACCCTCGCTGACCAAGTCACCTGATCCTTTAAGTAGGGTTGGTGTAGGCTTTCTGGGCATCCTCAACCCACAACTCCTCCGAGCTGAACCCCGGAACTCTTAACACAAATAGGTAGTTGTCTACTTTAACCTACCAAAACCTACTTTCGTGTAGGGTCCCCATAAAATTTCATTAAAGGGTTCGTACTAAGAGCCTACAAAGAAGCAGGGTTGGAAGGAGACCTCATCTGCTCGATCAAACCAAAACCCGAATCAACCCGATGCCTGCTCCCCAATACTACGCGACTTGAAGCCCTAAACTTTGAGACCCGTGCTATGTAAACTTTAGAAGGCCCAGGAGATTTTCTATTGGAAACATGGAACTAGGAAAGTGCAGAAAGCTACAAAAACCGTCAACCCGTAGCCTCTAAACGCAGATCAACACCTGAATAGGTGTATCAAGCACTCTCAACCCTACAACGGCTGAAGAACACCCTGTACAAGCCTTAGACAACCGCTCTGAAATCCGCATATACAAAACCCTGCCCTAAACGCCTCAAGACCTTACGAAGACCTTTCGAAACACCAGAGACAAAACCTCTCAGAGCCAATCTAGAAGCCTAGAAAGGGCCTTCTATCACAATCCGTACATTCGAAATTATTGAGGCACCCTAAACCCTAAATCCTAGACGCTTAAAATGACCCTTCTAGAGGCCTCTTAGGGTTCTTACAACGTTTCCTCTAAGGGCTCCTTCAAACAGGAACCCCGTAAAACAAGAGGTTCCGTTAAGAGCTCCTTGAAAGGAACCCCCGAATTAAGCCCTTAAGAAGCTCTTTTACAAGAACCCCGAAACCCTTAAAGGGCTCCCTTCAGAAAGAAATTTCATTGAAACCTTAAAGAAACCCCCCACCTAAACCCTACACCCTAGACCCTAAGCCCTAGACCCTAAACCCTAAGCCCTAGACCCTAAGCCCTAAACCCTAAGCCCTAAACCCCAAGCGCTAAACCCTAAGCCCTAAACGCTAAACCCCCAACGCCAGGGCCAGGTCGCCACATGCCGAGGCCGAGGGAGAAGACCAAGAGCTCCTCCAGCAAAGGGGGGCATCGGGGGTTCAGGGCTTACCTTAACCCCGAAGAGCTTACATTTTTAAGGACTTATAAAAAGAGATCATAATAAGTAACTCTAAAACGGTAGGTTATTCAGGGTTAGGGCTTAGGGTTCAGGGTCTCCGGGGAATAGGGCTTAGCGTGTAGGGTTTAGGGTCTAAGGTATAGGATTTAGGGCTTAGGGTTCAGGCTCTAGGGGAATAGGGTTTAGGGTATAAGGTCTAGGGCTTAGGGTTTGAGGGTTTAAGGGTTGAAGGATTAGGGTTTGTGTTTACGGATTAGGATTTAGGATATAGGGTTTCAGAAAAAAGCAATGAAGGTTTCGAGTATGGGCTCGGGTTTAGGGCTTAAGGAGCACGGGTTTGCAATTCAGGGCCTGGGGAGTACTATAGGGGCCGAAAAAATTAGAACAGGGTTTTGGTGGAACACTGTACCATAAATATCATAAGTAAGCCACAAGATAGTATTGGTAACTACTTAGGCCCCTATGCTATACACTGTATGGGGGCCGGACAAGGCTTCTCCAAGGGTTCTGGCGGATGTGTCGATGGATTTGTTGGAAGGAATTTGCGCAAGAGCCCTACAGGGCTTTCTAGAATCAATAAAGGCTCTGCCAGCTCCTTTCGAGGAGTTCGCAGAAACGGTTTGATTGGTTTTGGTTTCCAGGCTTGGAGTCCAAGAACCCTGATGTAGGGGACTAGGGTTTGGGGGATCATTCTACCAGAATTAGAATAAGGAACCCCCACGACAGTACAGATAATTATTAAGGCCCCTATATTAAGATCCCCAAAACCTAAACCCTGGTTTAGGGCTTAAGGCTTTAAACTTTCGGGTTTGGGGCTTTGAAAGCACAGTTTACACCTCAACACAAGCTTCCGCAGGGAGCTTCGTGACTCTGCTTGTCTCAAGGTTTAGGAATCTGCGAATTTTGGACTCTAGGATTTCAAATCATCGCTTCACACGGCTTAAAAATGAGGTTCTACAAATTCTACAAATCTGATATACGGGCTTCATAGCTACAGATTTTTCGGTTCTGGTTAGGGATCGAGGCTCCTAGGACTGTGGTAGAATAGGGCCTGCCACCGAGCTCCTGCGCCGTAGGTAACTTACTGCGACTCCATTTTGAACGGCTGTTTGATGTATGGCTGGTACTAGTAGGACTACCGTTGAGGCTGTTGCTCTTGATTTCGGTTGACGCGACAAAACTCTGTCAACCCCACAGGCAAACCCACTTGTATAAGATAAACTTTAACACTCCTTTACCACCTTACAACACCCGTGAACGAACCCTGGAACAACCACATAGCTGGCCTCAACCCTAAACCTTAAAAGCCCTAAACCCTGAACCCTTCAATCTGTAAACCCTGGAACAACCATATGACAGCCCCCTGAAACCAAAAGCTGCCCGGGCTCCGAGAGGATCGGTCTCCACGGCGCGCCGGCCACCAGCAGAGCCAAACAATTCTCCAGACCTGGTTTTAATTAAGTGTTCCATTATCGGTTCAATTAAGGGTTCCAACAAGTATGCTAGTACGGGTTCTATAGAGTTCTGATGTTATAGGGCTTAGAGTTTAGGGTCGAGGGTTTCGGATTTCTGTAAGTGCCCTATAAACATCCCTATCACCCTTAACCCTTCTTAACAGAGTTTTCAAACCAGACTGAGGACTTGCGTCCCAGAGCCCAGATGTCGCAAGCCCTTTTAGTAATCTCAAGCAGAGCACATTCCATTCGCTTCCAGTTCAGCGATTTCATGCACTTTTAAGTCTCGTTTCGAAGTCCTTTACATCTTTCCCTCACTACTTGTTTGCTATCGCTCTCGAGCTTGTATTTGGCTTTAGATGAAATTTGCCACTCAATTTGGGCCAACTCCTGGGAGGCATGAGGGGTCCAGGACAGGGTCTATGCAGGTTCCAAGAAGGGTTACAGGGTCTCTAGACAATGGAGTAAAAGGACCACAAAAGGGTCCAAAGGGATTCTTGAGGGGTTTCACAAGAATATCTAAGGCTTCTATGAGGGCTTTTCAAGGATGCTTCAGGTCTCTAAAAGGTTGAAAAGGTTGCAGAAGGGTTAATGAGGGCTAAACACTCTGAGGGCTCTTGACCGTGGAGTTTAGGGCTCAGGGTTCATGACTAAACCATGATAGGGTCAGTGATTGAATCTCGGGGTTCAATTTCGAGTGTTTGGGGTCTCCGCGAAGGGGTTTGGGGCAGTCTGAGCCCTCACCCCAACGTGCATCACAGATGAACAAAAAATCTACCGGACGGCAAAAAAATCCATGCAGTTCGTTTTAGGGTTTAGGGTCTTTGTGGGGTAGCTACTGCAAACATTGTTGGTTCTGAGCAAGGCACCAAGCGAAAAGACCGGTGTAGCCACAAGGAGGAGGTAGGGCAAAGACGAAACATTCATCGATGCCTCATTGACCTTGGCTTTCGGTACGTTGCGATCCTACGCCTGAACCCTGATACAGGCTTCATATTCAGAACCGAGTTTTGGGCGTAATACTGAACTATAGTTAGAGTAAGGAACCCTCACTCGGGTTTGGTGTTGACGGGTCGTCCGCAATTTCCCGCTTCTGGGGTCTGGACTTAATAAGCATTGTGAAACTGTGGCGCATTCAGGCTTCGGGGCTGAAAAGGTTAGTGGAAGCTCGTGTGCTAAGTACAATGAGCTTAGGCACACTCCTTGTGGATGCAGGAGAAAAATGCTAAGTCACCGTAGGGTTTTGCGCTGTTGTGATAGGGCTTGGGGCTTCTTACTCCCAAATCTCGATGGATTCCGCAAAGTCCTGTTACAAAACTGCAGAGCAGTATACGCTATGTAAAAAGTTCAACAGCAAGGCCCCTACTGTTATCACATATTATGGATATTGTTGTTCTCATGATCGTTAATATTCCTGTTAGCATTATCATTACCAGTGTTGTTACTGTTAGTGTTGGTATGACTATGAGCATGAATATGAGTTTTAGTATTCAATGTTTTATTATTGTCGTTATGCATGTTCTTGTTATGATATGTTGCTACCACAATGCGTAGTTTCAGTGAGCCAACTGTGAGAAGTGGCCTTAGATGGTGGCTTTGTTCAAGCTTGTACTTGAAGGTTCAGGGGGCTTAGCAAAAGAAGGGGCTCTAGATGATGATTTGTAACTTGGGGTTAACATACAAGCTAAGTGTATATGAGTAAGTATATACATGGAGAGGAGTGGGCTCTGTAAAGGGGCTGTTGTATGAGCTTCCTGGGGTGTGCTTTTTCCTATCGGACCATTGGGCCTAAAGCGCATATGACGCGCAAGCCCTAAAACCCTAACCCACTCAGCTCGACTTCCCCCCTCATCTAACCTTTACTATCGTATAAGACTCTGAGATCTCCAAATTGGCTTTGTAGAAGCCCTAAACCTTCCTAAATTTTTGAGGATGTGCATGGACCTCCCGAAAAAGCCGAGAAGCTAGCAGCTCTGATCGCAAAACCCCGCGCACGTGCTCCTGGGTCCCGTCTTTAGGGTTTAGGGCTTCAAGAATGAAGGGGGTCCAGTGGATTAGAAACCCTGAACCAAAAAGCTCTGGAACCTGAAGCAAGTAATATAGGGGCCTTGATAATTAGAATAGGGTTTTCGGGGCCCATTATACTATAAATATTTTAATAAGGAACCCACCCCCCCCCAAAAAAAAATGGTATTGGTAATTATGTAGGCCCCCACAGTCGCTGGTTTTCAACTCTCCAGAGTCTCCGGCTCTCTTTGGAAGTTCTCCCGGCGCCTTGCCGATTGCATCACAACGCCTGAACTATGCTTTTCGAACAACGCCCAAAATGAGTAGTTGTCAACATTAGGGTCCCTTTTTGGGTACCCTAAAATTAGGTGCCGTATTATAATGAGGACCCAAAAAGGGGACCATAATTTTGACGACCACCCAAATAGGCTTTCGGCGCCGGTAGTGAAGAAGTGTCGAAAGTTTGGAGGATAAAGTCTGAGATGCAAGTCCCTGCAGATAAACTCTTTCCCCAAGCAATCCCTTATAGGTGCCTTACTTAGAGTAGGGCTTGGGGGGCCATTATACTACATTCATAAATAGGAACTCCCCAAAATAGTGCTTGCCCCAAGTAATCCCTAATCCCTAAACTCTTTCCCCAAGTAGTCCCTAAACCCCCCAGGCCGGCAAAACCAGACAGACTCGGATCGCCTAGCAGCTCAATTTGGCGGAGCTGTTTTTTTTTTTTCCTAGGTCTGGCCCTCCCCGGCTTGCTTTCCTAAGTCTGGCCCACTGGTTGTGGTTGCCAACAGCGGCAACTGCGGTCTTTGCTGCATCAAGCTATTGGGGAACTAGAATTTGACGGCTCTGGTTTTGCTTCTGTTTTGCATGAAGCTATTGGGGAACTACAACTTGCGGAGTCTGATTTTGCTTGTGTTTAGCATGAAGCTGTTGGGGAACCACAAGTTGCAGGGTTCGGTTTTCTTTGTGTTTTGCATGAAGCTATTGGGGAGTTCGCATTTGCAGGATCGGTGTTGCTTGTGTTTTGCATCAAGCTATTGGGGAACTAGAATTCGCAGGGTCTTCTTCTGCTTGTGTTGTGCTTCAAGCTATTAGGGAACTAGAATTTGCGGTGTGTTCTTCTGCTTGTGTTTTGCATGAAGCTATTAGGGAACTACAATTTGCGGTGTGTTCTTGTGCTTGTGTTTTGCATCAAGCTAATGGGGGAACTACAATTTGCGGGGTCGGCTTTGTTTGTGTTTTGCATCAAGCTATTGGGGAACTACAATTTGCAGAGTCTTTTATTGTTTGTGTTTTCCATCAAGCTAATGGGGAACTAGCATTCGCAGGGTCTGGTTTTGCTTGTGTCTTGCATGAAGCTATTGGAGCACTACAATTTGCAGGGTCGTGTTTCGCGTGTGAATATTGCGGGATTACAATTTCAAATCTTCTGTCTTGTGTCGTTGTTTTTTGGTGTCGTTGTCGACATCCTCGTCATCGTCGTCGTCATCGTCCTCGTCGTTGCCGTCGTGGTAGTTGTTCTTGTTGTTGTTGTTGCTGTTGCTGGTGTTCTTGTTGTTGTTGCTGTTGTTGTTGTGGTTGTCGTGGTGGTTGTGGTTGTGGCTGTTGCTGTTGTTGTTGTTGTTGTTGCTGTTGTTGTTGGTGGTGGTGGTGTTGTTGTTGTTTGTTGTGTGTTGCTTGTTGCTTGTTGCTAGTTGTGTTAGTTGCTAGTTGTGTTAGTTGTTTAGTTGTTAGTAGTTAGTTGCTAGTTGCTAGTTGCTAGTTGTTAGGTGTTAGTTGTTCGTTGCTAGTTGTTAGTTGTTGGTGTTAGCTGTTAGTTGTCAGTCGTTGGTTGTTATTTGTGAGTTGTGAGTTGTTAGTTGTTTCTTGTTAATTGTTAGTTGTTTCCTGCTTATTGTTCCTTGTTTCTTGTTTGTTGTTTCTTGAAAGGGGTGAGGGACCAACAAAAAAATTAAATAAGGATCAAAAAAATGGAAATATAAAAAAAATTAAAATAAGGATCAAAAAAATTAAATCGCTCAAAATACAGCAATTCCTGGGGCAGAGGCATCAACAAAAATTAAAATAAGGATCAAAAAAAATTAAATCACTTAAAATACAGCAATTCCTAAATTTTTCCAAGGGAAAACACTGTTTTCCCAGGGATTTCTTTTGTTTCCTTAGGATCTGTTTGGTTTTTCCTCTGGAAAACACGATATTCCTGCGGATTCCGTGGTATTTCCCTAAGTTTTCCTTGATTTTTCGTAGGAAAAAAACCTATTTTCCTCTTACCTATGGCGTTCGTGTCATTTCTTCAGGTTTTCAGAAGGACAACATATGGTTGTTCCTCGGGAAAATCAAATTTTCCTTACAATTTCACATTTAGGACGGATTTCCTGTTGTAGCTGTTGCTGGTATTCCGCTTCATCATCTATCTTAAACACGCCCCTCATTTGGCGATTCTGGTTCAGCATGTATCTACAAGGGCGGAGACGCCCTCATTTGCTGGGTTTCAAAAAAAGGCATATGCTTCAAAGCAACCCTGCACGGCTTAAAACAGCGGGGGGGTTGGGGGGGGCGCAGCCCCCCCCATTTGCAGAGACAACGTTCACATGATGGGCTTCGAAAACACTCTTTGAATCAAGCTTGCACGTCTCGAAAAGCGCGGCGGCGGGTGTTTTGTTCTTCCGTGCCTGTTCGTGTCTCTTCTTCCGTTAGCATTCTAACCTAATATATATATATATATATATATAACATAGTAAACCAGAAGAACGACATAAGATGGTTCGACAACACAAAAATGGTGTGACATTTTCTGACATAACAGAACCTTGCTTCTTATAGCATATAATAGCATACTAAAAATACAACAATACAATATAACAGAAGATGACATAGAACAAAACAACATCTTAGTTTATAGTGTAGTACATTGTAACATAGTACAATACAGTGTGTATATTTACAACATAATATGTAGTATGTTTTATAACATTAGGTTACATTATGTTATATTATGTTACGGTACATTACGATATTATGGTAAATTCGATTGGACTATGTAGTATCCTGTTGCTTGTATCTTTGTTTCTGTGATTATTTCATATTCTTTCTCTTTCGTCTTTTCCAACTTTGCATTTTTATTCTGGACTTTCTTTCTTTCGCTCGTTCATTTCTTTTCTTTCTTTCTGTTGTTCTTTCTTTGTTCATCTCATACTCCCTTCCTTTCTTTCTTGCTTTCTTTCTGGATTGATTTATTTCGTTCTTTCTTTGGCTCGTTCTTTCTTTCGTTCTTGCTTTCGTTCTTTCTTTCGTTTTTGCTTTCGTTCTTTCGTTCGCTCTCTCGTTCTATCTTTCTTTCTTTCTGTTTTCCTTTCTTTCGTCCTCTTTAGATACAGCAATTTTTGAATTTTCCCAGGGGGAAACACTGTTTGCATACGGATTCGTTTTCATTTCCTGAGGATTTGCTTGGTTTTTGCTCGGGAAAACACGATTTTCCTACGGATTCCGTGGTATTTCCTTAAGTTTATGTCTTTAGTTCTTGCTTTCGTTCTTCCTCTTGTTTTTGCTTTCGTTCTTTCGTTCTCTCTCTCGTTCTTTCTTTATGTCTGTCTTTCTTTCTTGCTTTTTAGATACAGCAATTCTTGAATTTTTAAAGCACAATGAAGCGATAGTCTTACGTATCGTTCTTCTTTATTTTCCGCGTCTTTCTTGTTCCTTTAACTATTTCTGTTTTTCTTTCTTAATTTATGGCCTTCCGTCTTTCGTTAGTTCTCTGTTTTTGTTCTTTGGTTATTTCTTCATTGTTTGTTTTGTTGTTGTTTCTAACTCTCTTTGGTTCTTTCCTTGTGTTTTCTTTTTTATTTCCTTATAGCTTGCTTTATTTACTTAGTTATCTAGTTTTGTTCTCTTTCTTTACTTGTAGCTTTCTTTATTTACTTATTTCTCTATTTCTTGCATGGCTTTCTTTCTTTATTTCTTTATTTCTTTTGTTCTTTATTTCTGTCTTTCTTTCTTTCGTTGTTTTCTATTTTTATATTTCGTTATTTATTTCGTTCTTTCTTTCTTTCTTTCTTCCTTGCTTTCTTTCTTCCTTCCTTTCTTTCTTTCGTTCTTTCTTTCCTTCTCTCTCTCTCTCTGTCTTTCTTTCCTTCCTTTTTCCCCTTCCTTTCGCGGATACCCGTTTAATATTCCTTGATCCTTATTTAATTTTTTGATCCTTATTTAATTTTTTTTAATCCTTACTTAATTTTTTAACCCCTATCACTTTCTTGATTTGTTGTTTGTTCTTTCTTGTTTCTTGTTAGTTGTTTGTTGTTAGTTGTGTTAGTTATTTAGTTGTTTGTTGTTAGTTGTTTGCAGGTTTGAGGGTTCAGGGGTACAGGACCAGGAGAGACCAGGGGACCAGGGAACCAGGGACCAGGGGACGACCAAAGGACCAGGGGACCAGGGACCATGGGACCAGACCTAGCAAGGCCCCCCAGACCAGGCCAGACCTAGGAAAAAAAAAAAGTGGACCCGCTCAATTTGCCCCCCCAAAAAACAAGAAGGGTCTATAAGGGCTACTCTATTATACTGGAGATCTCATCGGATATCTCGTAAGCTTCTTACCCACATTCCGCAAGGGCTGGATTCAGCTACTCATTGGGTCCGAACAAACCGCTGTGTCAATGTTGATGCCTGCTGCTTCTACCAAACGTACTGCTGCGCGACAATTCTTCTGAAAGGCCATGGCTCTGTAAATGCGTCGTCGCTGCCGTACCACATCCGGATGGCGCTGCACACAAACCTGGGCATCAATCATTGCAGGCATCCAAAACTGACAATTCAAGAGAGAGCACTCACGCTGCGACCCATTGTAAGAGCCATGCTGCTCGAGTGGTCGCTGGAAAGCGAGGATGGAGACCAGGATAATTACCATGATGACATGGACATGCTTGCGATGTGCACGTGCACTAGAAGCTCTGAAAAAAACAGCCGAATGGAAGGCCACCCGTGTTTGGGTCCCGTGTTTGGGTGGCATGGTGAGTGTGGGTGCGGGCAAGGGATCCATCTGAAACCTGAATCCTTGAAGTCCTGAACCCGTAGTCTGTGGCTCCCTTTCGTGTTTAGGTTTTAGGCCACCACTCAGCCTGATGACCCAGACCCCCGGGAGGATCCACAAAGTAGATCCCTTAATGGGGGTTCCGCTAAAGTACCATTAGTAGTATAGGGCCCCAAATTAGGGGATCTACTTTCTAGATCTACACCACCTCCTAAATCCCAACCCATGGCATGCGGATAGTTCTCTAAATTAAGGTCCCTCTTAGGTCCTCATAAGGGTTCAGTGTTTACAGGGACTACCCATAGGCCCCAAACTAGTTCTACTTTGGGATTACCTTACAGGATTCTGAATATAACCACCAAAAAGGAACTACTATGGTACCCTGGGATTTTTGGTAAGCAAGAAGAAAAATGTATAAGCTAGTATTTCATAATGGTTCCTTTTAAGAAAAAGTACTAAGGAATGGTACTGCAAAGCCCAGTTTATAGGGACTACCCATGTTGCTTGCTGCCCGGACCTCCAACTTGCTTGCCGGGCTGCTCTCTGTCAAAGGCGTGGGCGCAGCGGGCATTTGCCAGGTCAAACTGGTCCTAGGGAGGAGAGGGAACATGCTTCGGACCCCTATATTGTTTTAAGTTTTAACTGTCCTATGCCAGCAAAAACCTGTAAAAATGGCTAGCAGAACTAAAGGACGGGATCCTAGCTTCATGGCTTCCCTAAACCCCAAACCCTAGCTTCAGAACCCTTGCCTTCAACACGCAACCCCGAAAGCCTGAAAACCTGAACCCGAGATCCTCCAGCCCTGAAGCCCTAAAGCCGGAAATCCGAAAGCGACAAACGTAGGGCCCTTATTCAAGACCTTCTGAACAAAGAAACCTGATAGAAATTTCATGCTCTCGTCATAGAGATCTGAGAAGCCTCCAAGGCCTTTAAACCCTATAAAACTTTCACAGGTTTAGGATTTAGGGAGGACCCCGTGGAGAGACCCCAGGGAACTCTGCAGCTCGAGTTGCTAAGTCTGTTATGAGCTTGCGGGCTCCATTGAAATTGCGCCGAAGAGCCTCACGGCAACGGTCGTTTAGGGTTTCAGGATTTTGGGGTGTTTTGTACTTTTGCAGCCCCTTTTCCATCTGCTTTCGCGCCCGGGTTTAGGGTGTAAGGTTTTGCGGTTCAGGAATTAGGAGAATAGGGTTCGGTGTCGAAGATTCTAGAGATTTGGCCTTACAGCGTCGATGTGGTGCCGGTGAGAGAGTTAAGGTACAGGCCTTATGCTCGCTTGAAGGATCGGTGCATGCAAGTTATAGGCTGCATGTACAGCTTTACGGCAACCTGCCGAAGAAAGAGATGACAGCCACATGAAATATCGCGATTTTTGCACATACTTACGCACCTAGAGCCGTCCATCCGTCCATCCATGCATGCATACAACAGAAGCTCTGCTTAGCACCTACCAAGTCTGGCGATCCTGAAGATATCTGGTCAGAGTCTTCAGTGCGTCGTTATCGTCTTGGGAGTTTTGTGGGGAGCGCAGCTTTAAGTTTTGAAGATGAGAAGTCACGAGTGTCATACAGGATCTTTCATAGGTACGGGGATTGTACTAGTTCCGATAGCTTGAACTTGGAACCCCTAAGCAGTGGTACTAGAAATGATGCCGGCGATTTTACAAGCAAGGGCCAAAAAGCATGGAAGGCTCCGTGAAGAATTTGCTGCAGTTCTACTGATTATGACGAGTCAGACAGTTCTGTTCCATGCTTGTGCTTTATAGGCATACAACAAGTTGCATGTCACAGACTTTGTAGCATGAACAGCTGGAGTGGGGTTTCGGGGAATGTTCCATTATACACGTATATGGAGGCAACAGGCGAACGTGATTCTCATGTTTTTCAGAGCCTCATAAACTATGCCCTGACCCTTGAGAAGGACCCTATTGTGTAGTGAAGTTTGGCATTTAGCGCTGAGGGGTTTAGGGAAATTTAGGATCAAGGATCAGATGGAAAGGGCTGAAAACAAGACGATTTAAGCGCGAGCAAACGCACCGCTGGTACGACTCTTGTCTCGCTTTAAGGCTTCGGACTTCTGTGCATCGCTATGGAGGCCTACAAAAACCCTTTTAAATTCCAACAAGCACCATAAACCATGAACCTCTAGGTTTGGCGCTTTTTGCCGGCCTAGGATCTGAACCCTAAACTCTCAACCCCAAACACAAAGACACTCTGAGACCCTAAACCTTTGTGGAGCAAAGGGCCTTGAGGAAAGGAAGAAGCGGGCCGACTGCCAGGGCCTAAGCAGCTGGGGATTAAGGCTGAGGGATGTAAGGGTTTAGGGTGTAAAGATTGAGGATTTCGGGGTTTAGGGTTTAAGGCCTAGGGATTCAGGGGCTCAGGGCTTAAGGCTTCGAAAATCAAGGGTTTGGAGTTTAAGGCTTATGTAATGATTGGGGGTTTGGAGCCTTGGGGTCTTCGTGATTTACCGTTCAGGGTTTACAAAGCTTAGGGATTGGGAGTGTAGGGCTTTGGGGTCTTTGGGGTTCAAGCGTTTTCCGGGTTTCAGTGGCTAATTAAGGGGTTTTCAAGATTTGGGGGTTCGGCGAACCGGGTTCGGGTTTAAGGGCTTGGGGTTGTGGGGCTTAGCGTGTTGGTTTGGGATCTACGGTTTGAGACTTCGGATAGCGTTTTGGAGTTTGGGAGTTGAGAGTTTGGGATTTAGGGTTTAGGATTCAGATTACCACTGTGAGGTCTTGGGCGTGGGGCTTGGCGAAACTGCAAACCTGCAGGTTGGACTATAGTGACCATAGCTTTCAGGGTGTGTGTGTGTGTGTGTGGCTCAAAACCCCCCGCTCCTAGGCAACCCAGACAAACAATCTGTTTGCAACCTCGGTTCTAGATGTTGAAGCCTAAAACCAGAGGTTGCAGAGGTAAGCTCTGTATAGGCATGTGTACACTGTATACAGGCATAATTCTCTCCCTCTCTCTCTCTCTCTCTATGTATGTATATATACATACATACGTAGTTGCAGTAGTTATGTTCATACTTGCATGTGCACGTGTATATATGTGTGTTTGTGTATATATAGAAATGTATGTACACAGACATATCGAGATCTATACACCCAACACGTACAACCTCAACCCTAAGCCCTGAACCCCAGGCTCGATAAACCAACTTGCTGCTAGCAATTAGAACAAGGCTTGCGGGCAGGGGCTTGCGGGTCTATTAAAGCAAGTGGTGCATCAGTAGGGCGTCCATGTGGGAGTTTGCGAAAATTGGGGTAGCTTATTTCGGGGTCCTGATAATCAGGATCCTACCATTTAGAGTACTATATCAGGGTCCCCTATTTTCGGAAACTCCCATGTCAGAAAGAATAATGACTGTGGTAAAGTACGGTCTTAGCTTTAGCTTGGCGTAGCGAATGAACCAAGACTCCTGTAGGAGAGTTTATGGAGTACCTGGCGGAGGTCATCCTGACCCCCGCAGCCGAGGTGCTGCAACCCCCTGCCGCCCGTCTGCAAACGCATCGGTTGCAGTACCCACCCACATGATGGCGCACCTTTCTCCACGGTTTAGGGTTTAGAGGTTTAGGGTTTAGGGGTTAAGGGTACTTTTGGCTTTCGTGGGATTTCAGGCGGTCGGTTTAGGGTCTAGGGCCTGGTGGGGTCGAAGGCGCTACAAAGGCCATGACCCTGAGAGCGACAGGATTTCAGCAAACCCAAGTCCTACTTTGCACCCTAGGGATTACCTTACAGGATTCGAAATATGAAGCCCCAAAAAAGAACTACTCTGGGAAAACTTGTGAATGAGAAACCGGCCACCTTCTGCTGGGGATCCCAATGTTAGGGATTCCAGTATTTCGGGGTTTATGCCTTCTTTCTACTGTGTATTCTGTATTTTCAGGATCTTACTATTGAAGGCTCTACATTCGGGTACCCTATTCTCTGAGAAAAAAGACACCACCTATACACTTCAGGAGCATTGCTGTGTGAAGGTGCTAGCTCCAGCCGAGCGGTGGGTTCGTTGAATTTGGATGTTTACGATCGAATTCATATTTAACGTTGCTACTTAATAGTCTTCAAAGTCAGAACTATTTAACTATTGGTTCCGTTCAGCGCGAACCCTTTAGTTCGATTTTGAAAGCACCGTTTCAAGAAGGTTCTGGGTGAGGAATTTGGATGCAGGTCTCAGGGTGAAGAGGTTCTGCGTGTGTGGCTGTGGGATGTAGTGTTTTCGGAGCCTTGCTTGCAGGAGCAAGGGACAAAGGTAAGGAATGATTCAAGAAAGACTCGGATTGCTATAAGAATCTCGACCTACTTCACCTACCTCCACCATAAGCGCTTCCCTGCAACACATGGGTTGTTCTCTAAAGTAGGGTCCCTGTTTGGGCCCCCCAAAATAGCGGCACCCTTGTTTAAAGCGACGCTAAGCTTGGAGACCTTCCCACCTGCTAAATATCCCACATGCTAAATACCCTGCAATTGGGTTTCAGCAGATCGAGGCATGGTTGAGGGTTTGGGGTTTGAATCAAACATCGGGTTTACCTAGGCCTGATGCGTGTTAGGACTGCAGTAAAATGAGGCTTAGGGTTATGAAACGAGTTTAGGGTATCTAGGGTACAAACGGTCCAAAGCCCACACAGTTCTGCCCCCTGGTTTGAGGCGTTCAGGTTTCAGCAGCTTCTGTCTGATTGCGGGCTAAGCCACACAAACCAAAAACAAAGCCACATCACGACGACGGCCTGCAGCTCAGGGCAAAGATTGTAGCATTCAGTAGAAGGCTTCAGGGTTTCGGGGTTACCTGGATCTCAACTTCCCTACCGTTTTAGGTTTCCAAGCTATGAATTCTGTGTATACGTCCTTAAACTCGTAGGTTATTTGGGAGTAGGGGTTGGGGTTTGCGGTTCCGGGATCAGGGGGTTGGTGTCTAGGTTTAGCAGCATCCCCTCGATGATTAGGATTTGGAGCTGGCGGCTTTATGGAAGCTTCCCGAACCAAGCGAAAGTGGTCACTTAGAGCTTCACAGGACTTGGCAACTTTGATTTACTTATGCTGCCTGACACTGCTGTTCTGCCTGCCGGATGTCCCGATAAGGTTTTGGGCTTCAGAGTACCGTACCGTATATCCGACAAGCAGATGCACGCGAAGATGACGACGGAAGACATGACGGGAAAAAACTCCCCTGGCCACCTCATACCCCAAACCAGCCCTCCCAACAAGAAGGCTTCCAGCTAGGTCTGGGGTTCAAAATTTCTCTATACCTTAAAGATCCTAAACCCACTGCCCCAAAAGACAAAGCTCTAAACCTCGAACACAAAACCAAGCCACAACAAAACCCTGGAAGCCCTTTTTGGTAGCCCGTGGCCTGTTCCACGAAGAGCGGCATCAGCTGGATCCGGCCCTTTGGGTTTGCTTTCCTGTACGCCGCCAGCCTGGGCTGAAATCGGACCTCTTTTTTTGCCAACAAGAATCGGGTTCCCTCCAGGGGTTGCTTCGTAACAAAGCCCTATTATAGAGGCTTCTCTTACGGGATCTATAAGGGCTCTATAGGGTTCTTTGAAGAGATCCATAGCCTCTTGAGAAGGTCTTGAGAATTTCAATGGCCTTTTGCTTGTTTCCTTGACTACAAGGTTTTCTGACGTTCAGGAATCCAAACCCCTTCATTTTACCTGCTTTTTTGCCCCCCGCCCCTGCCTGCCCCCTGCCCAGCCTGGCCCCGACTGCCCTTTACCCCGGACTCTTCTTTTGCGTCCCTTGCCCCCATCCCTCCCACTTCTCCCCGCACTGATGAATTCTGTCATAGTGCTGGTCTCCGGATGTCTCTGGCAAGCCGAGGCGGGCAGCGTAGCATTAAAATTAACGATGTTTACAACGGTCGAAAAGGGGGTTAAGGTCGCGGAAGTGTTGATCCTGCGGCCGGCGTTTTTCCATACCACTGACTGTCTTGAATGGTTTCGCGTCTTTGGAGTCTGGAGTCTGTTTGAGTGCAAGTGCTGCTTGAATTTTGTTTCAACGTTGTGTGGTGTAGCCTTGGTTGCTACACCTGTCTTGCTTTTTTAAAAGTTTACCTTTATAGCCTCCTTATTATACTCCATATTGTAGAAGCCTAAGAGGTTGAAGTCCTAAGGGCCAACCACAAAAACGCCAAGTCATCATGCGTCTTCAATGTATGTTTCTGTGTCAGGTGGTCTTGGTCGGCCCGTTTGTAATTCGGAGTTGTGTACGAGCAAGCCCGCCTACCACAAGTCCTCTGCGGTTGAGGGTTGGCTTTAATGAGTGTAAGTACAATCCTTACTCAAGGAACAGTACTATGAGTCTTCAAGCCCCATCACTGGCCTAAATCTTGACAGAGCGCGCGGTGGCCGTGACCCATCACACTAAAACCCGAGCAACATCGAGGCAGCCAGATTCCATGTAGCCGAAGTCGGTCACGTCCACGCTACTAGGGTAGGGTGTCAAACCTAGGCCTCAGCATCCTATCGCAGTCTCTCCTCCTCGTCTCGGTATGCCTGTTGCGCTGACCCGGATAGAATGAGAGCCGAGGAGTTAGCCATTAGGCTCAGCGTTGTAAGCATGGAAACGATTTGGTGACCTGCTCTAGTGTTGAGGCTTTAGCAACCGACGGATTTGGGGTCCTTAGAAACCAGGGTTTAGGTTGGCAATCTGTATAACCAACAGCTCCGAAAGCAACGCGAAAGCGAAACCTTCGTTAAGTGGCTCGAAGACGCACCACAGACTGGACAGGTACGGCGCGCTCCATAAGACTCGCAACTCCTGTCGTCGAGATGACGGGGCTTTAAAGGTTCGGAACTTCAGAGCTGATACTTCTATGCACTATGCAAGTATCCCTACTCTTCTAGCTTGAATACTCAACTAATTTGCTTGACCCCAAGGCTCCATGTACATACATATGTATATATCTATGAGTATCTACTGTATGTGCTTTCCGAAAATGGGGGACCCGAATATGGTACCCTAAATAGTAGGATGCTGATTATAAGCACCTCGGAAACTCCCACATAGGTACATGGAGCTTGGGGATTGGGTGCTCACGGAAGCTGCGATCTTCGGTAAACACAGGGCCTTATTGAGATAAAGACGCTGAAAAGCCACTTCAAGCGTCAGGACACTTGGAGGTAGCAAGTAGGGTTTTGGTTTCAATTTTTCAGGGGTTTACGTTGTTGGGTTCAGGGGAGCTATTTCTACTACTTCCTTCAGCTGGTAAGAGCCTGAGCGTAGATCCCAAGTTTCTACATCCTTAAGAAGAATTCCATTCTGAACCGTCGCCGTTTCTTTAGTTGCTAGGGGGTATGTAGCCCCAAGGTTCCTTAATCAGGTTCCGACATTACCTGCAGCCCAGACTGTAGGCTTGCTTCGAGGTCAATTTGAGCAGAAGTCATCCGGAGCTCTCTTTGGTATACTAATTAGACTGTAGGATTCTTTGAAGAGCCCCCATGACTGCGCGCACAGGATTTTATAGGGGCGTAGGATAATTGCCGGGTGGCTTCAATCATCGGAATGGGTTTATGGGCTCGAATAGAGCGGCCTTAATATCCTAGGAGAGTATATTTCTCTATAATTACAAAAAGGGAACCCTAGAGAACAGTATTCGTTAGTTATTCAAGCTTCTGAATTCTTGTCCTCTGCCTTTAAAATGAAAAGCCGAGTACTCCTAAAGGCTGAATGTGACCCCGGGTACTAGTACCTTATCATAAAGGGCTGCAGGAAACACAGGTTTTAACTCCCAACAGTGGGGGTGTCAGGAGTGAGGGACTGTTGTTGAGCATGCTCTGTCAGGCGGGTGCTTGGAAAACCGGGACCCCCCTCCCCGGCTGTAACAGCCAAGCCCGCAAGCGGAACTCTCAAACCTTAAAGTCCTGAAGCCTAAACACCGTCATGTATAATCAATCTGGACGACTGATGTAGGAACCTGATTAAGAAACCCTGGGCCGATCACCCCAAAATAGTAGGATTCATATAAAAAAGCCTAGTAAAGGCCCAAGGTTTCTTAATCAGGTTCCCACATTGCCAGCCCCCTATCTATTCGACTCTAGGAGGTGCGCCGAACCCGAAGTCCTGGACGATGCCATACAAGGAGCGCAAAGGTCGAATTGCTGGCTATTCAAAAAACCGCGCGATAATTAGATAGGGACTACCAGGGTGAGTGATACTAACACTCCTACTTCCAAAAAACGCATGCACCGTAAACCTTGAACCTCTAAACCCCTGAGGCTCTGAACTCCGGCTTGCAAATCCTGAACCTCTGAATTTACCCGGAAAGGGTCTTCGTCTTGGGGTTTAGGGTCTTGGCTTTGTTTCAAATGCCCACCTGCGAGACACTCAAAAAACCGCCGATGCCGTAGATTCCCCGCTCTTTCAGCTCGTTGTCGGCCCTGTGTCTTGCATACTCTCGCTGTTAAACGCTGAATAGATTCTTGCGGTTTGGTCTAATTAATAATGAAAACGAACAAGCAAAGATACTTACATGCATATGTGCAGATATTTTTGCATATATATATATATATATATATACAGATGCGTACTTTAAACGTATACCCTATAAATAAGAAAAGAAATAAATATGTAAACATACATGCATACATGCATATACATAAGTATCTGTATATACACACGGGGGCTGATAGTGATTTTAACAATGATACCTCCATCTTGGGGCCTGCTGGTAACGTTGGCAACATGCTTAGTGTTGGACAAGGTTGACAGCTTACCGTAGGTGTTAGCTTCTAAGCTTCAGGCTTCGGGGATGAGGTGCTAACAGGGTTTTGGCTTCAGGGTTTAAGTTTTGGGTTGGAAGATCTAGGGCGCAGGGTTTGGGGCTTTCGGGGTTCGGGGACTGATTTAGGGTCTAGCGGTTTGGAGGCAAGGAGACACAGACCCGCAACCACTAGACTCTGAAGCTTAGCTACGGCATGGGACACCACACATTTTTCGTGGAAGACCTGAACCATCTATCTGTCGACGGATCTTTATCTTTGGGCTTGGGGTTGTACGGTATTAGGGCACTGAATTCGGTTCATGAGCGGCCACCAGAACCCTACGAAGGGTTTAGGGTTTAGGGTTTAGTTCAGTTTTTTGGGGCATATTAGGCATATTATTCACGGCTTAGAGCCTGAGAGTTCTGGGCACCGTGGTTGCTGGGGGCTCACTGGTGGGAGCCCTCAGCTCCTTCGATGGCTTTGTCTCCCATTTGCCTGCTAAGAAGGAACAGGGGTGTCTAAACTGCGAAATAAGAACCCTCAAGCCCCAAGTCCCTGAATCCCGAACCCGAAAGGACGGTCGACTGCAAACCTGAACCCCAAACCCCAACTCGGCCTCAAACCTTTTGTCTGGTTCGTAGTAGGGTATGGGGGAATGGGTTTTGGGGACTATTTTTAGGGATTATATAGGGACTACTATAAGGATCCATGCCCCCGTTCCCTACTGAGCACCAGGGAGCCAAAGCCCAACTCCGCTAAAAAACCCTTTGGAGAGCCCTTCATGTTGACTCGCCGCCCATCTTTAAACAAATCGAGACGATCTTCGGGTTTCGAGCATTTCGTGGTGAGCGTTGGAGCGCAGTGCAAAATCAAAACGAATCCGCAAAGCACACAGTCGGATTGTGGGACTTGAGGGGTTAGAGCCCAAGCCCTGAACTTCAAAACCAGCAAAAGCTGGGCAAAGGTGCTGGTTGATGCAGACGCCGTCGAGAAAGGCATGCTGGACCGCACTGGGATGACAGCACTGCGGCCTTGATTTCTTCAGTCATTTTGCCGCTTCGGCGGAACACGAAATGGGTTCGGGGGAGGTAAGCGCCTACTCCCACTGGCCCCCACAAGAAGCAAGGCATCTATACTGGCTAGGTACGCGAAGAAGAAGACAACCCATTAAGTCCAACAAAAACACAGAGTTGCACCACTGAGACAAGCCCGTAACAAGTGTACTCAGATTTGGGCGACTAAAGCAGAGGTGCAAAGGCATTCATGAACGATCGATCTCTATCACACTAGTCAAACCATGTCAGCCCCCTCACTCAGAGAAGTCCAAGCTTGTACAGCATGCCAAGGGTGGTTGGATCCTTGACAACAGGATACTATGTAGACCCCCTCACGCATCCCAATCCTAACGACCTCAACAGACCACCTCCTTCAAACATCAGAATAACAGAGCTTGAAGCGTTTTTCACCCAGTTCGAACCCATACACTCTGAACTATAAGTGTGTATGTCTATGCATATGTCACGAATGTATGTACCTATATATATATATATATATATATATATATATATATATATACCTCAACGAATAATATACACTGTACATAGCCGACCTCATCATAGGCCCTAAACCCTAAACTCTACTGCATGCCCGGCTTCATCACGTGGCTCGGTACAAAGGCTTTGGGGTTCTAAGGTGTATCAGGTTTCCAATTTGCGATTTAATATAGGGGCCTGAATAATTAGAATAAGGCTTTGGGGCCCATTATACCGCAATTACAATAAGGAACCCCCCAAAATAGCATTGGTAATTCTTCAGGCCCCTATATAAGGAGCTTGGGAGGGTTGATCAACATCCCGGTGGCAGGTGGGGTGACAGTAGCGCCCCGAAGAGGGGGCCCAAACAGCCGCCGGCCAGCAGCCAAAGCCCATAGGGACACCTTGGAAAGTCCGAAGCTGCAGTGCTTTTTGTTGGGGGGGGCTACAAGCTGCATAAAGCGGGTCTGACGGCGGGACGCAATGAAGGACGCCCCGGCTACGGAAGGACACATTCGAAAATGACTGTGCTCGAGGTAGCTGGCTTGCGCGCCAACCGCTCTGTGGCTTGAGACCTTTGACAATTGATAACTCCCTAAGCCCTACGCCCCGGAGCATGCTGCATGGGGCCTACACAGCTTCAAGAAGCTTGGGGGTATATTCCATGGAGAAACTACATGGGTAGTTCTCAAAAATAGGGTCCCATTTAGTGGCCTTTTTACAAGCGTGCCGTACTCTTCTGGGGACCTAACAGGAACCCGAGTATAGAGGCCTGCCCATATACAGTTGTGTTTAGAATATAGCATATTGAGGGCCGAGGGAATAATCTTACTGAGATGCTACATGCTGCGGCGCCTTCACTACGTGGCCCTTGACTGTGCAAAGTTCGTGGGTTTATTACCTAGGGGCCCAGTAGAAGCTTCGAGGTACGGTTCATGGCTTAGGGTTGAGGGATCTGGTTTTCATTGATTGAGTTCCACGGTTTAGGGTTTCAGGGCTGCAGCGCATACTTCTAACCAGTTTCCGATATATGATCCTACAATGGAGACTAACGGTTAGATTGTCCCCTTCCCCGCCGGCCCAGCCCTAAACCCAGGACTCAGGTTCGGGGCTGAGGACACTTGGGAGTTTCCGAAAAATTCGGGGTACCTCATTTTTGGGTCCTTGTAGTAAGGATCCTACTATTTAGGGTACTACATAAGGGTCCCCTATCTTCTGAAACTCCCGTTTCAATCCAAGCCAATGGGGATCGGATGTCAGGACTTGATGCGCTGCTTGTTTATAGGGTTTATCATTTAAAAAAGTATAGTCCCCTACCTCCCTCCCTCTTAACCCCCTAAGGGTCCCGATGAGTTTAGGGTTCAGGGCAGTTTCGGTGTTTTTGTTTTAGTGCAGCCTTTTTCTGCTTTAGGGTTTTTTGGGTTTAGGCTTTCGGGTTAGGGATCCGATGGATACTATAGGGGCCTCAATAATAAGAGTAAGGATCCTTTAAACGGATTCCTCTGAGGGAGACCCTAAGGGCACTATAATGCGTTAGCAGAGGGGCCTTGATAAGTAGACTCGTCTTTTTTTTTTTTTGGGGGGGGGTTGGTGTAGTATGCTATGGTCTTAAAAATGGAAACCTCAAACTCGTATTGGTAAACATGTGGGCCCCTACATTACATGAAGGAGCCCAAGGAGTACTGCTACCAAATACTTGGGCGAAGACAAAAACTCGCTAAGCCCTAGAAGCTTCAACCTTTGACCTTTGGGATCCCTGAAAGCATCCAGCCAAGAGACGTGTAGTCTTGCCCAAATCTCCTTGTCTTGCGAACAGATTTGGAGGGAAGATACCACGAAAAACCGAAACAGCACGACTTCGGTTTAGTGTACGTTCTTTGTTCATTCTGTGGGTGGGGGGGGCAGGCAAGTGCATGGTATTTGGATCGAGAAGAGGGGTTGCACTGGAGTGTCAACATCGTGCCCTGAACCGCTTTCGATTCCTTGAAGGAACCCTTAAGAACTTAGTGCTCGAGGCTACTACTTTCTGGACGGAACGACTGTTCTCGATCTGCGGGATTCCCCTGTACTTTCTGAACCTGCTTCTGGATCTGTACGAATGAGGGCCCACCCACATGAGGCATCGATGGAGAAGCAAGCTTCCGGTAGGTGGCTCGGGATTTCCCCTGAACTCTGAACAGGGATTTCATGAGAGGCATCGTCGCTCGGGAAACTACGTGAACAAGGCAGGTTTACGGTTCAGCGTTGCGAGGTTTTCTGCCGTTAAGTACAGGTAGAGTATGATGAACTACGATAGGAAGGAACGCGAAACCTCGTACTAAAGTACCCAAGTAATTGCTTTGGATATGAGGGGCGACTGCGGCAGTATGCGTTCAACACCCTGCTCAGCGAAGCTGCGACCCAACCCAGAAGACCTTTCCTAGTCGTTCCATGGCAACGCGGATCGTAGCAAGAATATCTTTAAACTACCAAGGTTGCTTGTGCTAGTAAAGTCACTCATAGCAACAATATTGAGGATCAACAGCTCAGACGTGTACACCATGAATCTCCGAAACAACTCTAGCCTTCAAAGTCCGCACGGTCCCGGAGACTTGAAATCTTAATATCCCTGCCATAAACGAATACTCCCATAATTCTCCGTAAACCCTGAACCCTAATCCGAATTCCTTGGTACCAGCCAAGGGTCGTCGTCGTATGCTGGAAGGGCATTGGAAGGATTTCATAGTAGCACAGCATCGCTCCGACAGTGGTCGCAAAAGCCCACGACCTTTGCATAACAACTTGAGTTGGAGAGGGCCTATGTAGGCATCCTGGTTTACAAGGCGGAAGCTTTGAACAGCTTTTTCTGTGGGCTACAGTGTAGAATTGTTCAACCATACAGGACTATGACCTCACTACGAATGTTCCGAAACATATCTAGCCTTTAAGCCACGTGCCCATCAAGTTTACACCCTGGCCATATACAGCTACCCTGCATAGCAACCCCCTTTGAGGCCAACATATATACTAGAAAGGTACATGACCCTTTCAGTCAGTGGAGCCTGTGGCGAAAGCGCTGAAGGTAGGGCCTTAATAGTCACAGCAAGACATGTTTTGTATCGGTATGTATACGTCTGGCGTTCCCAGCCCCCCCCCCCCCCCCCCCCCAATGGTATGGTCTGGTACGGGGTGGGCGGGGGGGGGCTGGCGTTTGTGGAGAGGGGTGGGGGCTGTTGGAGCTCAGCATCGCACGCAAGCCCTACGCAAGCCATAAATCCCATGACGTAGCCTATAGCGCTTGCTCCTGCTTTTATTAACCTTAACCCAAACTTCAAACCCTACAGCCAACCCTAAACCCCGCCTGAATGCAGGCTCTAAGCCTAAACTCGAACATAAACTATCAACCCTAGTGTGAAAAGCGGAGGATTCCACTCAACTCTCGGTCACAAAGCCCAAGGCAGCCGATCGCAGATCAAAGCAAAGCAAGCGGTGCAAAGCAGGACAATCAGAGATTAAAACCGTAAGATTGACGCTCAGCGGAAAGACAACACCAGAACCCCCAGGCTCTAGCGGATCTTTTGCTGGGACTCGCGCATGCGGTCCTTGAGCAGTCAAGCTGCGTAGTGAGACAAAGTTGGTCTGATTCCTAACCAGAAGGCAGAAGCACATATACGCATGTCAGTGACAAATCACACCCCCCTCGACGCGAGCTCACGCGTGAGGAGAGCGGAGTTTAAGAGAGTCACATCCACTGATTGTGCACCGAGCCACACCTCTTCCGGTCAGCTAAGCTAGAAGCAATTAAGAACCATTAGATGTGGGTCGGTCTCTGCATCTGGATCATACCTATGTTTCACTTCTGTACAAACGCAGCCTTTTGTGATCGTCAGGCGCATAGCGAATTGCCAAGTGATCGGTGGCAATCGGATGTTCCATCGGATCTATGCGGGTTTTACATATTAGACTCAATGCGCTCAGAGTGAGAACTCGGCAGCATCGAGTGTCCGTGAAAAGAGAGGGACACACGAGGAAAATACCATGGCTAGCCATTGTACCCCTGTGGGTCTTCTCAGCGCGGCGCAGGCAAGGAAGGCTGAGGAATTAGCGGAAATTGTATCATAGCCGGGTTTCACCATCAGAATCCGCCTGACCCGTTTGACGTGTGGAACATGGGTCAGAAAGACTCAACCGGATTCACCTTGCAGTGACACAATGCGTCGCCACGTAGGTTGACGGTCGTTACCTACGAGTAGTGGGGCTACGGGTACGGTCCTTGTTTCCTCGTCCGGAACCGCCCCTTCCTTTATTTCCCTTATCACCCTTCCCTCGGCCTTTCTCCTGCTTTCCTTTTCCTTTCTCGGCTTTCCCTTTTCCTTTGCCCTTCGTCGGTTGCCTCGTGTCATCAGCTTCATCGATGAGGCCCGTCACGTTTGAGCCAGCCCGGGATTTGCCTTTGGCCGTTGTTTCTTTGGCCGGGCCCATCGTTCGAGATCGCGGCTCAGTCGAAGCGGAACCGGATGGGGCTGGAGGTGCGGGATCCGCAGTCTCAACAACACGCTGTTGTGGACGCCCCCGCGCCTCTGCACTAGTAATCACCCGACCAGGGGTTGGCCGCACAATCGAAGGAGCCCATTTCTCGTCGCGGGCTGATTTCGAAGGTGGGTTCGAAGCAGTGCGAGTATTTGGTGCAGGGAACTTGGGGTTGATCCGCTCCTGCGTAGTAGCGGACGTGCCTCCAGGCGAGGCGGTTCTTCCCGCTCCTGTTTCCTCGGCAGAGGGAGGAACCACGCCAGCCGCCTTCATATTGATAGGGTCATCGGGATTTGCATTCATCGAAATGATGACATTGGCGACTTTCTTCCTGACAACAGGCAGCGTGTTCGGTGCGTGATACATGCGAATAATATCTTCAATCGTCGGGTTGTCCAAATCAGGTTCCGGAACCCGGGTCTTCATTCGCAGTACCAAGGGTAGACCCATTTGATCGGAGTAGGGTGCCCTTCCTGAGACCATCAGTGTCTCCCCATCAGCGTGGGGGACATTGTAGCCCGATTGCCTCGACGTCTTCCGACTCGGTGGGTTAGACGGAGGCGGCATCTCGCGAGGCGGGGGCGGATTCGTCTCAGGAGCGACACCTCCGAGATGCTCTCGCCCAGTGCGTTGTGACTTCGGATCGGGTCGGATCGCCCGTTCGAGCTCAGTATCATCCTCGTCCTCGTCATCCGGAGGAACGGGGACGGCATGAGCCTCGGGAATCGACGCGTTCCGTTGCTCGGTGGCCTGCACTCTGCGCTGAGGCGTATCATCACGCCGTCGTGCCCGCTGAGCTGCGACGTCGAACAGTTCTTGAGGCTCTTCTAGTTCATCGGGTAGAGCCTCGAAGACATCTTCGTTCTTTATCATAAGAACAGGGTCAGTTCTCTTAGTATCGGGGAGCTGATCCTTTACGCCTTCAACAAGATTGAAGAACGTCTTCTCAGTCGCGCGATCATCGTCGAACCATTCCTTAATCTTGACAGAGTGATCGCGAATGAACTCCTTGAATTCCTTACGCTTCTCATCAGGCGTTTCAGGGGCATCAAGGAGTGCCGTATTCCCATCAGCGAAAATCGTGAATCGGGAATCAGTATGGTGCGGGATAAACTTCCGCCCCAAAGGGTCCAAATCACGCCAATTGATGGCTTGGACATCGGGTTCTTCTTCTTCCCCTTTGCCTTTCCCTTTGGGCTTCTCAGTTGCCGCTGCAGTTCCTTCGATCTCCTCTGCTTCATCGTCGGAGATGTAGCCAGGTTCACCTTTCATCGGAATGCCGTAGCACGTTGTAAGGGTAACCTTGGCAAGGAGCGCGGAAAGGCTTTCACTATCGACACGCATGTATCGCTGATACTTTTGCGTGTCCGTGATAGTGGCACGGAACTCATCCAACGTTCCAAACTCGGTGGAAAGTCGAATTTGCCGTCTCATCGCCAGATTGGCGTTCTGCAGTGGCAGATGCGCAAGCCGGATTTTCTCGACCATGTCTGAATCGACGGTATAATCGATCGTCCCCCCTGTGTAAAAGGGGGAGAGATAGCCGCGCGACAGGCAGACTCGGTATGCGCGTTGACAGTGAATCGACCATCGTGCATAGTAGCACAGCGGCTTTTCGCGGCATGTGGCGAAGATCGCGCCGAAGTGCTTGACTATCGTGATTGCACAGGCGATCGATTGCGAGTTGAGGAACTCTTCCACACCGCACCGAGCTTCCTTGCCAGTGATACCGGCAACAAGCCTCTCAATGGATATGTCCAATCGAATGGCGCCTTGAATCGTTCCGCGCACGCTCTTCTTGAACAATTCCACTTCTTTCGGCGATGTATCAGCTGCAGTGCATTTGATCGGTGGCACCCCGAAGAACGCGGTTTGCCTGTGGTCCTCAGCGAGTGACCTAGACACCGGGAAATTCCTCAGCTGCTTGATTGCAGGGTACTCGTGAAGTCGGAATTCTTTTCGCTCGTTTCGCTCAATGAGCTCGTTGAGCCATTCGGCATGACTTCCATAGTACTCGACCTGAAAGGGGTTCACAGGATCGGCGTAGAAATCCCATCAGGATAGTGAATCGGTTTGGTGCATGAGTGACACATGTGGAGACCCACCGGGAATGATGCTCCGCACATGGGGCAGTCGAAACTAGCGAGTGGCCACGTTTCTCGTTTGTGGTCTCCTCTCTTGGGGCCAGTGCCGAACTTCGGACCTCCAACATATTTGAAGGCCGTGTTGAACACTAGGGATCCCGTGTCCATGAAGTATGCAATGGGCATACAGGCGAGAGGGATACTGTCTTTGATCGCATAATATCCCCTCGGGTGGAATACAATTGGATTGATTCCCGCCGCAATCATGTGCAAATCAATCGCAAACACGATCATGCGGTTGGATCCCATCCCTTCAGGGAGCATGGATTGTGATGACGCGGTGTTCGAAAGCGTCTCACGCCCCGGGTTCATTCGGACGTTCATGTACACCTCTTCCCACTCATTGTTGTTCCCAGATCCGGGAGCATACGGGAGCAGAGTGAGGAACAGCCGTCCTTTCGGAGGATTGATCTTGCAATCGCTCATGTACCCGAAGAATTCGCGAATCGTTGCGCATCCCCATCCGTACTGAGGATGGTATCGGGCCACATTTCTTTTCCTCTCGCCAGCGACGTAATGATCCTGAGCGAGCTGGATAAATGGCCCGTGCTGGCACTTGGTCAGCAGTCGGAATCGGTTGAAGTTATCAGGGCCGAAACCGTAGGTGGCTCGGATGCCAACAAATTGAGGACTTCCATCGTTGTCGATCGTCGAGTAGAAGAACTCAAACATTCGGTTGTTGTCCGTCCGAGCGATCTCCATAATACATCGGGTAGTGATCTCGGTCGGTTCGCCTTGTTCATCCAGAATATTTGTCTGGAGAAGAATTCGGCCATCGTTTTCTCCGGCGTTGGCCTTCATGTGTTCCCTCTCACGCTCCATGTACATCGGAATGACATCGAAAGCGATGATGCCACCCTGGTCGAAGCGTGAATACAAGGGAATGCCCCTTTCTTGATCCTGGGGGCGATTCTGCGTTCTCTCGGCAGTAGCGGAAGGGTACTCCTTCGTTTGCGTCAGCACACGGAACAGCAGTTTCCGCACCTAAATTGATCATTCCTGCGTCCGGAATCCTGGCGGCAGGGATGTTTTGTGCGTCGTCAATCAACAATCGGCTGCATGACACGGATGTTCCGCCGACAGATCGGAACTTTGCCTCCTTAGCATTGTATGCCCGGACAGCGTCATTAATCTCGCGGCAGTCCTCGTAAGACTCCGGTCGGAGGAAAGAATCGTGATCTCCTTTTACCGGTTTTTGTGAAGTGCCACGTTCAAGTACACCGTCTGATTCGAGGACAGCATAGCGAATCGGCGCCTCGAATACTTGCGCTGTTCGTCAGTCGGTGGGAGACAGGTCGCGGAGACCAGCCGACCATGGACGGAATCATCGATGCCCATGTCGAGTCCCGGGACGACGAAGTCAGTCAGTGCAATCGGGACGGACGTCATTTCATACTGCACGATCGGTGCAATGGAGTCGACACCCCTCTCGGGCATCTGGTCAGGGCGATGAATCGTTGTCGCCTTGATACCAGGGCCCTCGATCCGGAAGTTTCTCGGATCATTTGCCGCCTGATCGGCCGTGGTACTGGCCGGGTCAATGTCGATATCCGGCCCTCGAGCACCGGAGAGCGCGGCTCCCTGAGCAACCATGTCATTCGGAGGACTGGAACGCACGCCGTGTTCCGGAGGGTTCTCAGCGGTTCGGGCAGCTGGCGGCGGGGCCTTGCCGGGGACCTCGTCTTGCAGCTCCTTCCCGCTACCCATATCTACGTCCTCCTCGGGTTTCTGCTCGGGTTTCTGATCGGCCGTGTCATCATCCATTTTGGTATCATCGTCATCCTCCTTTGCACTCTCTTCGGACGCCCTCGGAGGTGCTGCCGCAGTAGGCGGAGGAGGAGGAGCCACGTTTGGCGGAGGCGGCGCAGTCGCGCGCTCAGATGCGACACTAACCTGTTCGGTGGACGGAAGATCGTTGTCCGCCGCGCCTTCACCCTGACTACTCAGGGCACCTGAGGCATCACTGCGACGCGAGGAAGAGGCGGCAATAGATCGGGCATGCTTCTGGAACTCACTCGCAATGAATCCAGCAGTGTTCCGCAGCTGTACTGCAACACTACGCTGGAACTGGGACAATCTGTCATCCCCAGATCGACCGGTAGTGCCGTAGCTCAAGTCATCGGTGAGCCCCATCAGGCTCTGCACTGGATCTTCCTATGGCTTACGGAACTCAGTCACTCGTCGTTGCATGGCGAAGCCCGGTGGCAGCTTGAGGTCCTCTCTCGTCAACCTCGCCGCCGTGTAATTCACCAGGGCCACCCGCATGGATTGAATGACTTTTCCAGGGGTAGGCGCAATGAGGTCCGGCCAGTCATCGGGAGTCGGAACCTCAAGGTCCTCCGGCTTGAACACCATCTGTTCAAAGGACATCGCACCCATGCCGCGGTGTCGGATGGCAATCTGCAATGACTGGTATGTGTTGAGAAGCGATCGGGCCATACCATACGTTGAGGGAATGTGCGGATGGAACACAGGGAGGGTCGACATGCTTGCAACAACTGCATCCAGGTGGGAGATAATCGCACCAACCTTGGCTTCGAGCTCCCCCCTGTTTCCATACTCCGGGGTCCACCGTGCACCAATGGCGGACACGGTCTCACCAGTATCTCGGTTGATGAGCACAGGCGTAAATCGGTCGCTGGCGATCTCCCTGATGAGATTGCTGTTCGACTCAACTCGGCGTCGGCCTTGGGCCAGCCGGTTCGTGACAGCGTCAAGCGCATAGTCACCCGGAGGATACATGGCACCCTGGAACACATTGTCATCGTTGATGTTCGGGTCCATGACCCTGGCTAGCCCATCGGCAATGGATCGAAGGTGTTCGGCATTCTCAACTCCCGTGGCGCCCTTCGCCACTTCCGCGATATGCGCCTTCATCTTAGCAGCCTGTTCACGTCGAGCCTCAGTTTCACTGACTTGCATGCCAGCTGTTCGAGGCGCTGCCAGATTGAGGCCTGTGGGATCTCTTGGACCCCGATCTTCAGCATCATTGCTTTCATCCTCAATCCTATCGGAACGTCCTCGGAGCGCTTCCCACCCCCAGTAGACTCATCTCTCGGGGTCTGAATCGGGACTGGGGCTTCGTCAGCGCCCATGTTGGCGTCATCCTGCTCCGTAGGGATCGGCGGAGCAGGAGGCCTTTCCGTAGTCGGCGCAATCGGGCCGCTCGGAAGGCCTTCCCCGCAAGGCGAAGGAGACTTCGGCTGAGGTGATCGGGCAGCCGGTGTCTTGGCGGCAGCCTTCTTCGGTGGCTGCTTGTTCTTTCCTCCCATCGTTCAGCAGCGGCGGCAGCGCGGAGAAGTTCGCAGCCCGTGGCAGCTACAACCTGTCCTAGCAGGGAGCGCAAGTGGGCTATGGACTGAGTCGTAGTAGAGGTGGTCTGTGATGGTCGGTTGATGAATGTGATCATGATCGTTGCCCTTAGAGCTCCATACTAAGCTATAGTCAAGTGTGAGTGTGCAAGTATGTGCATGGCCTTGGCGTCTTTGTTTAAGCAATCGGCAACGCGGATTGCTGTGAGCCAAAAACCGCAGAATTCATGAAATGTTCAAGCACAGCCCACAATGCAAATCGAAGCTCTTTCGGGTCGACCCTTTTGGCCTTCTTGTGATTGCATGCAAATCGTGACATGAAGATGGGCCCAAACCGGGCAGGCATGAAAATCTCGCACATCCATGCATGCTGAGAACATCGACCAGAGGAGCACGAACACAGCTTGACTGGGCAAAGCTCGTGCGATTCAGACCATCGTCTTATGTACTCCCTACCCCACAATGGGTTTCCCTTCGGTAGCACAAGGAATGCATGGATTCCAGATGAACGGGCAGCGGAAGCATACCCGAGTAATTTCTTGGCTTCCCATCCTTTTTCTTTGAGGTCGCCCCTCATTTCTTTCCAACCCCTGCTCTTGAAACCGGCTTCTCTTTTGTTAGCGGTGCCAGCAATCGGAACAGTAACAATACATACCGCAGGCGTAGGCGGAACCCTGATGTTCGAAATAGCAATCCCCTTTGCATTATCGTCGAGACTGAGATTGATACTTCGAGCATGAGGGAATCGGATTATGCCTTCGCCTCCGATATGAATGCATTTTATTGCTGCTCCGAATTGGTGAGCATCATCAATTGAAATACCCCCCTGACGAGACATGTCGAGGATGAAATCGTTGAAGGGGCTGTGACCAGTTTCAAGATGTACCCCCCTGGTTGGACAGACAGAGGGGAGAGCAGAGAGAGCGGGAGCGGCAGACAGCATACCAGAGGAAATAAGAGTACCTTTACGAAAATGACCAATAGACATAAGGTTGCGACCCCACACTTTAGCATCAGTGCAGGCCTTGGTCAGGATATCACCAGCCTCAAACTGAGAGGGACACGTCACAAATAGAAAGTCACCAGCGTGGTAGCGTTCATTCAACGCAGAAATATCGATACGCTGGGTACGAGACATATGACGCATATTAGGATTGTGACCAGTGATAATGACTCGGATGGCAGCTTCATTGTCTTCCATGACACGCAAACGGAAACGACGGCCCAACATATACTCCCACATGGAGAGAGCGGGCAATCCCAGTTTATAGACGGCGTGATCAAGGGAGACAATTTCGGCTTCGGGAGTAGACTTCGACACAGAAGTCTGCTTCTTGGACAGCGCATTAAGAGGCATAAAGCTACGCGGGCCAAGAAGACACATGAATACGCCAGACGTGCTCTTGGAATCAGTGCGATCGCCCGCAAGATCAGCATCGCAATAGAGCACAAGTTCCAACATCTCGGGCGCATCACCAATCCAACCATATAAATTAAGATCGAGGGTGGAATTGACATAACACACCAAACGATGAAGTTTCTTGTCACATAAGCCATCCCACTTAATGATGAGACTAGCAAGGGCCTGCACGGGACGGATGAGATCGTATCGTCCCATGCGAGCACCATACAAGATTTTCATCAGGACAGCGGCAGCGCAGTCACCGAGAACGCCTTTACCAGGAGGCACAGGTGTATCGGTGGGATGGCCCAACAAGCGATTCACCTCGGGACGATCCGGATTAGTATCGAACTCCGGTCGTGACTCATCGAGGAACGGCGTGTCAGCCGACCGCAAGGTGGCTTTGTATTTCGGACCACAGAGCTCAACGTAGCGAGAGACACATTGCTCCATGAACGATCGCATATCGTACTTGATCATTCGGATTTCGCGAGGACCGACAGAGCCCTGAGCGACAGTAGTGTCACGATCGCCAAAAGTGAGCTCGGGAAACGCCTTCTTAGGTTCCTCGAAACGCGTCCAATAGGAGCGTGGATCAAAAGAATTAGGAACAACATGTGAGAAAGTAACATGCTCACAACCCAAATAACGTTTGATGCTCGAGGGCGGCTCCAATCTAATCTTTGATGCCATGAGCTCCCACGCTTTGGCCAGATTGGCCTTTGGTCCACTGAGTTGAAAATCATCGACGTAGACCACGAGCATAAGGTTAAGCTTGGGATGACGAAACACGCTCTTCCAGTCAGGGCACTGCTCGAAGCCAACTGAGCGGAGAGCCTTTTCGCAATGCTGTTCCCAGAACCCACCGGCATCCGGGTGCCCATAAAGGGCCAATACAAGACGCACAACCGGGTCATGATACTTTCCATGCCATTCGGGCAGCCATCGATCTTTGGGCAGTCGCACCCATGTGGCTGGGCCACCAAGCTTAGCTTGCGTGTAGGCGGACTCGCCGTCAGCAACTTGTATTTCGTGACCGGGCAAGAGACCGAAAGCATCAGCGGCCTTCCCTGCCTCCATGGTCGCGGGGCATGAAGTTATCTCAGAGAAAATCGCCCAATTGTTGCCTTCATCTTTGACATGACAGCCCTCAAACACGACACGACCCTTAAATTTTCGATTTGGATCGGATTCTGGAAGCTCGGAGTTCTTCTCAACGCATATATCGAAGATACGACCAACATGGGCCGTCTCCCCTTTTGCCATGGCCTCGTTAGACACATCGCGCCATTCACGCACTGAAGCGTAATCCCAGCAGCCCTGGTTGATGAGTTTATTCCACTCCTTATCAAGAGCGGCCTTGGCCTTGAGATTAGCGGCACGTTCTTTTCGATTAACAGGCCGTGCGACACACGCGCTGTAGAAGAACACCGAAGAGTCTGGAGCGCGATGCGAATGAGGATCGGGACGAATAGACATCGCAGGTGCTGCATCGGTATCCAGACAATCGTTGGAGGGTTCTACCGGTGCAGATATACCATCCCCGGCATCCTCGTCCGTGAAATCAAGTTCAACCGCGGCTAGCACGGAAGTGTAGAACTGAACCACTGCCACATCCTGTCCTGGTTCGACAATAAGATCGGTGTCGGTAGGATTAAGGACGTCGACCCCGGATTGGGTGGCCCCTTCGTTGTACGTGTACATGGCCGGACAAATATCGAGGCCACTACCGCGGAGCGGCTGAAGGCGGGCCGACATACCGCTTGGGGGATCAAATTCAAGGTCGGTAACAACACAGGCGCGGGATTTAGCAGGGACTACAACACGTCCCTTTGCGCGCAAGGCGTGGCCATAATAGCCGTTCGCCGTTTGCACTCGGCGCTCTGTTCCGTCGTTATTCGGCAGACTGGTTCGAACCTTGATCTGTGTTTTGGCAGAAGAACCGATAACGAAAACGGTCTTTCCTGTCCATCGACATGGCAGAGATCGCACATCGGATGATCTCCATGAATCCTGCAACGTAAATTCCGTGCCATCGGTCATGGCCATAGTCATCCTAACATCAGTCAAGGTCGCAGGATCGACAGGACAGTCCTTCACTGAGGTGGGATTAAAGCGCGCTCGGCGCTCGATCACATGAAATCGGGTGATCGTGCCAGCTGCGACATCGTGATACCAGTAATCCTTATCATGCCGTTCAGCACCCGACTCATATTCGGAATCGAAAGCGATGTCGACAGGAGCGGCATCGCGAGAATCCTCTCGGGACATGGCGTGAGACTCAGCTTCTCGGCGCTCAGCCTCGACATACCCCTCCCGTTCGGCGCGATTCATGCTGCGCCAGGATTCTGAGTCGATAGAGTTCGGTTTTCGAGACCCTCTGTAGACACGCTCGGAGCGCGGCACACTCTGACGGTAAGGCAAACCCCCCTCGCCCTCCAGGACCTCCGACCCATGGTAAGGAGGTAACTTCTTCTTGGATGGGGCAAAGCCATCATCAAAGAATTCGACAGTGCCTGTCCAGAGCTGCATGAGTCTCGTCTTGCCGAAGGCATAGCCGGTTTCGTAGATCGTAACCGGGCTTTTATCCTTATACTGAACATGCGAAATACGCACTGTGCTCAGCTTCCACGGATCAGGCGACTCGCCAAGAGATCCGGGAGTCTTACTGGGATGAATCATCGCCTTTCTCGGGACGACTACGTGATAAGTCCACTTATGACTCGATGGATCATAATCCCAGTAGTCGACACCTCCTCCATGAGAAGATTCGGCTCGTAACTCGGCCTCACGAGCCCGCCGAACATCATCTTCGGTCATTCGGGTCGGCTCGTCAAGGGCAAATATTTCATCGATATCTTCGAGTTCGAGCATATCAGAGGCGTCAAGGCGCTCGCTAGATTGAGGCGCACAGGACTGCATCGCAGGATCGTTGATGCACATTGATCGAGTCTGCTTGTCGTACACGGCGAGCATCGGGAACGTCCATCGCTCCTTGGGTGAACAATATATCTTCTTGACTTGATGGACGCTTGCACGCAATGCATCGCGTTTGAAGTCTTCCAAATCGGCGACAATGTAGTCACCGTCCCACTTGCCCCCGTTCTCAAAATGATAGCCCAGAAAAATACCAGGCTTACTCGTAGGGGAGAACTTACTGGTGCGTTGGTAAGACGACAAGCGTTGGTCAACGTCGGCGCCCTGGAGAGTGCCAGATTGATCATTGTCTCCATCATCAATCCACTCAAGATAACCATCGTCATCGAAACCAATTTCGACATCAATCAGTCCGTCATCTCCAGGCGCAGGAACGGCGTACTCTTCACCATCGCCGAGTACGACTTCATCTCTCTGACTCCGCCGGGTCTGCTTTCGTGCCGGCGTAGGATAGAAGTCAACGAGGCAACCAAACGGCAGAATCTGACCGTCAAACTCAGCGCCATCAAATCGCATCGCATAGGCACTCTGACCCTCGCGCAATTCGATGTTGCGAGCATGGCAGAAGTGCTTGCATGCATAAGGCCAGAATTTGGCACTCAATCCCGCTTGTCGTAGCGCCACACGTGCGCCATGAAGGACAAGCTTCACCTTGCTCTCGGCAATGGCATTAGTTCGTGGCATTCCCGGGGTGGAGTGCTTCACAGATATGCCGACTTTCTTGCAGGTCGATATGAACTCACGGGCTTTATCACAGTAGATTTCCCGAATCGCAGAAGGTGCATACCTCCTCTCCACATCCATGGAGAACGAGTTCACATCTCGAAGGTCGCCAAAGACCTGCTGAAATGCTCGAAGCGTATCGGCATTCGTTCTTCCCTTAACGGGAACGCTCTCCAGCCACTCGGTTGCTAGATCGTAGAAGACGACAGCATCCGTCTCCCCATTATTCCCGCGATTGCCGAGCCCATGCAACACCATTGTGTCGATGGTAACGTGTTCGCCAAACTTCTCAAACCCTTTATCGCGCGGTGAGTCTTGGCGAAAGGATTTAACATTTTCCATCTTTGCACGTTGGCAGGCATCGCAATAGGGGTTCTTTGGGAGATGGGTCATGAGATGACGGATTGACTTTGCCTCGTCTCTCAGATCGCGCGCTCTAGGTTCATCAGGCGGCGACTGAGGCTTACCCTTATCGGGCACCTTCTTGTTATCGTCAGGTGCACTCTTCTGAACGCTCTTGGCGTTGGGCATATCGAGATCAAGTTCTCCGACAGCGTCTAATTCGCTGCCAGGCTCTTCACCAGCTGCAACGACCTTTTCGTGGACGATAATCGGTGCCGGGAGAGCCGGGTACACACGAGGGAGATCAGGTCGGCCGGCCACTACCTCTGTCTCACTTGGAGCAAGGTATGGAATATTATTGATCACGTCGACCTTGAGACGTTTCCCTTTCGGATCAAAGAATATCGGAACGCAAAAGGGCTCCCAAATGAATCGATAACCAAGCTCCTTACATCGTTTCCCAAGGGAAAGGAGACTTGGTGTGCTTTCCAACACATAAGCTTCAATCAGCTCGTCGAGACCATCGATGCGCATATGCGCAACACCCTTGGTGTTGGTCTTCCCGTTGGCTGTCCGAAGACTGATCTTTGCATTCTGGACGATCAGATCCCTTTCCTCACGGGATAAATCACCGAGACCAATAAGGTCTATACCGCAACCGGAGTCAAGCATGAGTCTCCGTACCCTCTTAATAGACTTGACAGCAGCAGCAAAGACTTCGCAAGCGCTCCGCTGAGAAAGCGTGAGCTCAAGAACACAAGCATCATTTCCTAACGTTTTGGCATCAATGTCATCGAGCAAAACCTGCTCTCGCCACAGCACAGCCTTCATATGGGCCCTTCGCCTCTCGCGAGCACTATTCAGACCACGGATATTTTCCGGCCACGAATAGCTCAAATTCCTCTCGCGATTAACGGGGCCGAAGGCCGGCTCCGGGAAAGAAGACTCTATCACGCGGGTCTCAGTGTTCCCAAACGACACTGTCTTCCGCTTGACTGACGGACATGCCATATCGAATGATGCTGCACAAGCGAACGCAAAGTCTCCAAAGGAGGATGCTGTCATTGCCTGAGGGTTGCGGCACGCCCCTCTCAAAAATCCGAGGGCGTTGGCGCCGGGCTGTCAACCCGCCTTGATGTCGGCGCGGGCTCAGCAGGCGCAGGAGCGGCAACAGAAGTGCTCTCAGCAGGAGCACCAGGCTTCACATGCTTATACGAACACTTATCACCTCTCGTGCAAGTTCCACGGGCATAGTAGAAGCATATGCCAGACTCCTTCGATATCGGTGACTGGGATCGAGGCGGGAATCCTTTCGGCGAGGAGCTCCTACCTTTGAGGTTGTGAGAGAACTTACAACCGCTTCCTCGCGTACATCTGCCGTTCTTGAAATCGTAGCAGATTTCCCGCCCTCGTGGAGATCGTGATGCAGGGCGCGTTGCGGCAGGAGCGGCCCTGCCCGGACTGCGCGGCGAGTATCGCCTCGGCGAACCGCGCCTCGGGGAGGATCGTCTGGGCGACGAGCGCCTCGGCGAGCTCCTTCGGTAGGGACTCCCTCTTCTCGAGTCTCGGCGTCCAGGAGATCTAGATCCCCTCTTGCTTCTTGAGAAGGATCTGCGTGGGCTACCATGTGCAGGAGCAGCATACCGTCTTTGCGCAGAGGTGGATCGAGTAGCGGTGTACATCTTCTCCTGGTTGCGACGCCGGCGCCAAGTTGTAATCGCATTGACGCAGACAGTCCGCAAATATGCGTAGTTCCGAACAGACACGTCCCTGTCCCACAATTGCATATCGAGCTCGAGACAGCGGAACTCGCGTACCTGCTCATAGAAGAGTGCGCAGAGAACAGGGTCTTCGGGACGATCGACTGAGATACCAGCGAGAACATGATCCCACCGATTGGAGAAGGCTTCTAATTTAGCCTCTCCTGCTCGGATCCATGAGTAAACCGATCAATCGTGGTTTTCATCAGATCGACGAGCTTGAAAGTCGAATCGCCAGTAACATGTGGTCGGAGGAAATCATACAACAACCACAAGATCTGCCTACTGCCGAGTCGCCGATTAATCGTATGCATGCGCTCGGTTTCGGTCTGGATCTTATTCTTTAGTGCAATGGATTTTACGCACTCGCGAAATGCAGAGTTGCATTCATTTTCAAGCATTCCGTACTTGCACTCATCGAGAAGGTCTTCATATCGTGTACCATCGGGAATTTCAACCCACGAGAGTGCGTACCCGGGATCGTATGCGAATGCATTTGCAACTCGCTCCTTCATGTCAACGATCCAGCGCCGCAGCTGAGCGGGCTCCGGCTCGGGATCGAGTCGGAATGACTTGCATTTCGCCTTCTTAGCCTCGCTCAGCGATCCATCGCCTTTGGGTCCACCGAATCCCGTATCGTTGGGACCGGGCGGATTCCCAGTCTGTCTCTCAAGACACACGAGACAGATTCTCAAAGGATCTCGGCAACATCCATTGCAACACGAGAATCGGCAAGATATGCACGATCGCCGCACGGTGGTCGGGAAAGTTCCGGTGCAGCGCTCGCACTGGAAAGTATCATTCCCGCTCGGCCGGTCGGAAGGCCTGATGCTAGGCGGATCAAGCCCACCATCAGGCGGGCCATTTCCGTCAGGAGGGCCACCACCACCGGGCGGGCCGCCGGGCGGGCCACTGGGTGGTCCACCACCGCCACCAGGACCGAAACCGGACCCGTGGTGTCCATGTCCACCAAAACCACCACCATATGCACCCCCGTCATCGTTGGGGCCACCACCACCGAAAGAACCACCGTCACCGCCATGTGCGGGCGGCGGTCCGCCTAATCCGGATGGCGCAGCACTGGGTGCAGGGGCGGACGTTCTAGCATTAAAGGTGGGCATCGGAGGCATAGTCCATCCATCGACGTCATCAGTGGCAGCAGGGCGAAGTGTTCCAGTGACGCTTGCGTTCGGTGCTAGCGTGAAGGTACCAGTCTCGCTATGGAGAACAGGTGCACCAGAACCGCTGCCAATGAGATTGGATCGGCCAAGCATTGCATCATACCATCTTGACGGTCCCTTTCCTGCAGGAACAGTTCGTGTATCATACGAAATTTGGCATGGAAACGTAGGGCTCCGCTTGGGCTCTGGAGCAAATCTCTGGGTTTCCGGGTCATAGCGGACGCCACTGCGAATGGCCAGATCATCATCAACAGGGAAGGGTCTGACACTCGGAGCTTGGCTTGATGTCGCTCCGGCGGCATTTGTGGACGGAACGGTCGGAATCGGAGATCTTCCTGAAAAAGAGGCAGACGTTTGGCCATAATTTTGTCGGACGGGCTCAACAGGATTATTTTGCCCGCGACTTTCAGGAGGATGATCATCAGCGACTCGTTGCTGCGCGCGCCTCAGAAGGTCATCAAGATTTATGCCACTCATCTGAGAGTGCACCGTTGAGGCCTTTTCAGCAGGCGCAGCATTGCATCCCGGCGGAGAGCCATGATCAATCGGACCCAACAAAGAAGATCTCGGAATGGCTGTAGTCGGTCCGCCAGGGAATAGAGCACCAGGAACTGGCGGCATGTCCGCGGGACGTGGGATATCCCCATCATGGTCACTGATGTCGAAGAACTGCGTCCGTTCCGGACGCGAAGGCGTCGACATGTCAGAACCACCCCTGCGGACATGAGCACTCTCAAGATGCTGAATGCGAGCAGTGAGCTGATCGATGAGAACTCGGTTACTCTCCTTATGATCGTAGAGAGCACGGCTCATTTCGGTTCTAATGACCTCGATATGGTGTGTAGCATTCTGCTCAACCGTAGCGATGCGCGCCTCAGCATTTGAGATATTGATCTGAATTTGCTGCAGCGCATCAGGGTAATGCTTGATGTGGCGGATCGTCTCAGCAAGCTGCATGGATATCGATCCAGCACGCTTTTCGTTGAATCGGTGAATCCGCTCATCAAACTCAATGAATCGATCGTTGACCATCGAGTTGAGCCTCGCAAAATGCTCTTCAGGAGTTTCATGGTCCGAAATCCGCCTATCGCGGACGGAGTCCTGAAAGATCGTGTGTAGTTCACGCTCCTTCCTCATCTCGGCCTGTAGAAGCTCCCACATTTCTCGGATCTTGTCTTCAAGTGCTTCAGCAATGTCCGAGACGCCGTTCCTCAGAATATCGAGGTCGGCTTGGGTGTTGGTCACACCCTGCGCGATCGCCAGAATATCGGTGGCGATACGCGCGGATGCTTCCGACCCAATGGCTTCATCGACCAGGGCCCTGACAGCGCAGGGACCGGGAAGCCTCCCGCCGTTATCGGTGGCGGGGGCAGCACCACCATGATCCGCCGCGGTAATCGTTGCGACGGAAACATGGGGTGCACCCGGGTGCTCGCTCATGGGCTCGTCGGGGAGCGAGGCTCCACCGCGGCCTGCCACCGGCCCATAAGAATCGGGGCGCGGTGGACGAAAGGACGCCGGGTCCGAAATCGGTGGACCGGCCGTCCGGCCCGGACCCAAAGAGGGCCCGAGCGCCCTCTGGATCCCCGCGAAGGGACAGAGGACAAGACAAAGAATCGGTCGGAAGAAGGGCAGGTGCGGAAGCAGCAGGAGCAGCGGACGCAGACAAGGCAGGCAACAAAGGCAAAGCACGAGCGGTGGCAGAAGCAGGCAGCATGCCGGCGTGCATCGTGCCAGGCGTTGCGAAAGCGGCAGCAGAGCATGGCAAAAGCGGCGCATGGTGCTGAGCTCTCTGATCGTCCTCAGCAGGCGGCGAAGCAAGCAGCGAAGCAGAGCGAGCGAGCGAAGCGTGCGAGGCGGGTGCAGTGCAGCGAGATGCGTGGGCACTATCATCGGGCTCCACGACATCCCGAGCAACTGGCGTCACTAGTGAGGAACCGACAGTCGGGGGGACACGGGGAGAACCGATCGGAGTCGCCATTCTCTCGGTGGCGTGGCCAATCACAAGTTCCGAACTTGGTCTGAGCCAGGAAAACGGTAGTGATCAGACACTGATTGGATCAGGCGGTCCGAGTGCCGAGCAGCAGCAGCGAAGCAGCAATCCACAATCGGATGCGGAGGCCCTACGGCTGATAACCTGTGAAAAGCGGAGGATTCCACTCAACTCTCGGTCACAAAGCCCAAGGCAGCCGATCGCAGATCAAAGCAAAGCAAGCGGTGCAAAGCAGGACAATCAGAGATTAAAGCCGTAAGATTGACGCTCAGCGGAAAGACAACACCAGAACCCCCAGGCTCTAGCGGATCTTTTGCTGGGACTCGCGCATGCGGTCCTTGAGCAGTCAAGCTGCGTAGTGAGACAAAGTTGGTCTGATTCCTAACCAGAAGGCAGAAGCACATATACGCATGTCAGTGACAAATCACACCTAGCGAACCTACACCCCAAACCCTCCCTAAGCCCTTGTCGACTCGAAGCCTTATGCCTCGTAACCCAAAACCCTAAACGCAAAACTCAAGACCCCAAACCCCAAACCCCCCGCAACCACCCCACAGGGGGAAGAGGGAACCCACACTCAATCCCACAGGAGGGAGGGGGCATCCTGGACCATAGACCATGGAGGGGGGGGGAGGGGGGTGGCCGCGGAGAGCGTATACACACCTTTTTTTATAACAAGCTGACCTACGGACTACTGTTGGTAATTATTACAGCCCTAGACCCAACCTCTAATGCAAACAGCAGAAACGCGGGAAGCCCCAAGCCTAAGTCCAGAAACCTAAATCCTAAACCCCTTTAAGGAAGCCTTAGACAGCACCCTTTGAAGAAAGCCTTTTTCAAGAACCACTCCTAAGGAACCCTGTAGTGAAAGTTTAAAGGAACCCTTTACGGACAGCCTTGCAGGAAACACTTACTGCAAACGCGGTACTGCTGATAACTCTAGAACCTTTTAAGCTCCAGCCCCCAACAATCAGGCTCGCAGCAGAAGCGTGGAGCGCCAACAGGAATCCAACAGCAGCGACAAGAACTTCCTGAGTGGGAACTTGGGGTATGAACGCCTTTTTGATAAGGCGTATTGGGGCTACAAGGCTTTTGGGGCTTTTTAAGTGTGTTCGCTTTGTGGGGGCCTGGTATGAAGTTTAGGGCTGTAGCGGAACTGTCAGAAACTTGGCACTGTCTTGGGCCAGATCTCTTAGAGTTGGGGCCTCATAGTACCCCGAAAAGTATAAACCCTCCAAACCATAAACCAAACAAGCCAAACCCTAAGGCCTAAACCTCAAAACCAAAGCTCTTCCGTGAGCTCTGAGCGTCCATCCCACCAAAACTATCTTACCCAGAGGCCTGTAGTAGGGGATTACCTTATAGGATGCTATATATGAACCCCAAAAAGGAACTACTTTGGGGCCTCTGGGTCGCCTAGGGACCTTGAGACTCTGAGCCTTCATGTACACACCGTCGAATGGGTTTCGTGTTTTTGGAGAAGCTAGCTAGTTCTTCAGAGGCCACAATGCCATGAAAAAAACCACGAGATGTGCCGGGAAGGTTGTGAACTTCGCTGCAGTTGTTTTTGCGAAGATTAAGCCTTCCATGCAGGGCAAAGCTAGCCTAAGCTAGTTGGGTCAAAATGTCGTGGCTTGGGAGGCGTGCTGTTTCGGATTTGCATGTTGGATTCGGTCCTGGGAACAGAGCCTGATCTAAAGAGCTGTACACAAGCTAAATGACCCAAATAGAACCGTTCAAGCAATCCCCTAACATAGAACCGCTAGCAACAGTATAAACTCAATGCTTTAAAGCCTTATTCATCTTGCTAATATCTTCACCATGATGAGTAGTACTACCATAATTTTGACTAGAAGCCAGTAACCAGTAACCTGTCTTAGATCTGTTGCTACGATTCTTGATATTATCCGTACTGCTATGGATTGTTGGTATTAATGTTGCTACTAACTATCATTTGTGGTATTCGTAGGGTTGTTCTCACTAGTAAAAGTGTCAACAAGTGTATGTTTATCACGGAAAACAGCATTCTGATTATTATTGGTGATGCTATTGCGGTTGGAATTACTATTCTAAGTATTGCTCTGAGTACTCTTATTCTGAATCTGATTATTTTAGGTTTGGAGTACATTACTTATGCTTAGCAATAATGCCATCGTTCTGTTGAAAGTCTTATGCTGGTTACTACAGTTGAAGATGTCAACCCTGCATTACCCATAATAAGGAATATGGCATAATTCCCATAGTTTAGGGTCCTTAAGGTAATGCAGGATTTATATCATCCACCGCAGTATTGGCATTCCTCCTTAGTTACCATAGCCCGGCGGCCAACGGCCCGGCGTAGTCCAGGTATGAGAGAAAAAGACCTGGGGTCGTCTGGCAAGTTCGGGATTTGGGGTCTTAGGGTTTAGGGCACAGGCTTAGGCTTGCGGAAGGGTCTTACCGGGTTGCATAGGATTCATGGGTGCTGTCTCGGATTTAATTGCTTGGGGCTTTGGGGTTTAGGATACACGGCTTTAGAAGTCTTTGGAATTCAGGGACTCTACAACGGCTGTAGCAGCTGGCCATGCTTTGCTTGTGTATTATACTGATGGGATTCTACGATGAACTATAAGTTTTACGGGTTCGCGGTCGGTTCGATGCTCTGCTCTTCGCCCAGAGTGCTGAAACCTCAAGCTAAAAGTCTACGAATGTCGGACACCTTACCAGAAATCGAATCCCCGAGCCCCCGAATGAAACCCTGCAAAACCCGTATATCAGAACAAACAATCTGTTAGATCAACGGCCTTGTCATATCCAGCTCATTGACGTAAATGCTTAGAGAACACTGCAGGGATTGTGGGTCTGAAATGGATCGCTGGATTTCTGCGAACAAGCGTGTGAAGACTCCGCCAAACAATTGAGCCTTACGTCTGGGGTTGAGGGTTTAGGGTTCAGGGTTTCTGGTTGGGGTTTGGGGTTTGAGCCAACATAGTACGTGTGGAGACTTGGATTCCGGGCTTTCTGGCGTGGTTGAAGATGAGGCGATGCTGCAATCTTATTATCTACCAACCACCATATCAAAGCTCTGCAACCGTCATGCACTCATAAAAAGGAGAGGCCACAATGCAAAGCCTATAAATGCAAAGCCTATAAACAAAAGATAAATGCTGCTGACGAAAACATGCTGCTTGTGATAATTAAGTCCCGTGTTAGCTGCCGCCACAGACACTTCGTAGCCTTCGGCGCTTCGACTATGTGCGTGCAGCTGTCGCAGCTGATGCTCCTAGTCACTTTGGGGATTTAGGGCTTAGGGCCAGCGCTTGGGGCGTAGGGTATATGATCTTACGCCGAGGTATTTAGACGTACTTAGATTTTGAGGATCTTGCTCAGAAGTTGGATTCAAGATACCATCATCTGCGTGTATAGTCCAGTAATTAACTGCACGAGCATTGGTAACCTAGGTTGAATATGTCCTAAACCCCTAAACCCGAAACCCTATATACCCTTAACCCTATACCCTAAACCCCTACGGCCCTGCGGTTCGGCATTGGAACCATGGGTTGTGCAGCCTGCAATGTACGGTGACTGTAAGATTTCTGCTCCTCTTTCACGATATGTTAGCCCAGGGGTCTACAGCATGCAAAACAGATGCTCCTGGGCATGTCTTTTTCTTGACCCCCTAAGTCTTTTTTTTGACCCCCGATCGTTTTATTGACCCCTGAACATCTGCATTCTGACCCCTTTACCACTTCTTTCTGACCCCCGTATCTTTGGTTTGACCCCTACTGTCTTGATTTTGACCCTCCTGTAGCCGGGCAGGCCAGAGCCTAAACAAGTAAGCCCCCCACCACAGGCTACAATATCTGGAGAATTTCACCCCTCCTTACACAAAATACTGATTCCAAGACCTTGCTAAGCACCGTCCCGGGTCCAAACACAATGCTTGTAAAAAGGCTTCATGGGGGAACGTCATTGATTGGCACAGGTTCGCATGTTGGGATGCCCCTGTAACTCTTCCAGGCATTCCTGCGGGTTCGCTTCATTCGCACAGGCTCGCATGCAGGGATCGGGCAGGTTAGCGTGCCTTCCCCAGACAGGGGTTTTCTGCGGGGCTAAGGACGACGCTCGAATAGGTAATGTCCGGGCTGGGTTCACTGGTGGGGACTTGCAAACCCGCTGAAACGCTTGGGGGGCGCTTCTTCCACGGGTTCGCTTCACTCGCACAGGCTTGCACAATGGGATGTCCGTGATTGGTGATGGCACAGCATTGGTCTCGGGTACGTACGTATATAGGTTCGTGCGCGGACAGCTGTTGTGGCACGAGGCGCAGCTGAAGCCTGCGGACTCTGATCGTGCTATTGATGCCAACGGCCAAACGACGTCGCACAGGGCAGCACCCGTCGGAGAACGGCAACTGGTTCTGGGAAGATGTTAGAGCTTTATATGATGCTTCGTCGAGCCTTGATCTAGGCCACATGTCTGGCTGTCCTGCTTTCCATGTTCAGCTGGATGGGCGGTGCCACCAAGAGGGCTCTGATTTTCTTTTGACGGGTACTTTGTTGGCCACTTGGTTTGAGACTTCCGAGCGTTCCGACCCTCGTGGGCACAGGGTCTAGCATCGTCTCGTCCTGGCGTGGTGGCGGTATCAGCTCCCTGCCAACCTTGCAGCCCGACATCATCTTGTTGGAGCCGGTGGAACTCCGAGGCAAAGGCCTTGGACTGATGGAGTGCCCCTGATTCTTGAGTCAAAACCCTGACAGATCTTGAACTTCGAGGGTGGGGCCTTGGGTTGATGGGGCGCCCCTGATATCGGGTTTAGCGGGTTTATCGGGTTTATCGGGTTTATCGGGTTTATCGGGTTTAGCGGGTTTATCGGGTTTATCGGGTTTAGCGGGTTTATCGGGTTTAGCGGGTTTATCGAGTTTATCGGGTTTACCGGGTTTATCGGGTTTATCGGGTTTAGCGGGTTTATCGGGTTTATCGGGTTTAGCGGGTTTATCGGGTTTAGCGGTGCGCGTCCGCTGTTTGCGCGCGCAGTGGGAATTTCGTTGCCCAGCGGGCAAATGCTGACTTGCTTCGGCTTGCAGAGGCCACAGACCAGCTGACGGTGGCAAAGGTCAAAGCGCACCAAGAAGTGGCATCAATGAGGGCAGCATCTCGTGAGGAGCAGTGGCGGGCAGCAGGTAACATTGCGGCCGACCTGGCTGCTAAACAGGCGGGACAACCTGCCGGAGCTCCTGAGACAATCAGCGGATGAGGCGGCGGCTCATTGTCAACAGGAAGGCCAGCTACTCAAACAGTATTGCCAGGCCGTGCTGGACGTTGATGTCTTGGACAACCAGCTCCGCGCAGCTGCTGAGTCGCAGGCTGTTGCTTGAAAGCTCATCACGGAGCAGGATGCTGTGCGCAACTTGGAGCTACGACTACAAAACTGGCAGATCCCTTTACCTGGTGCACAGGTGCTTCCCCCTACTTGGGAGGTGGACTGGACTGGCTGGCCTGTCGGTCAGGAATTTTGCGAGGTCCTGTTACGTTGGCTGGATGAGTTGCCCTCACAAACTTGGCAGGTTGCTTACCTTGAGCTCCTTGCCCACTTTGTGTGGACCACATGGCAGCCCCCACTAATCGAGCCACCAAGTGGAGCTCAGCAGAGGTAATTACGAGCCAGTGGATGCGGCTTGTGCCCGACTGCTTCCATGTCACCGTTCAGGGGTTGTGGCCTATTCTGCAGTTGCGGCGATGTGTACCTGGCTTTGCACTACCAGCAGCGGAAGTTTCAGATGTCCCCCACTTGCAAGCCTTTGGTCTGCGACCGGCTGTAGGTCTGAATGCAAGGCCGGGCTTTGGACAAACAGATTGGATCCCTTTTCTGCGAGAGTTGTGTACGGATGCGGCAATGGAAGTCTTGATTCGTGCATGCCGTTTACCTTGAGCCAATTGCGCTTTGAGGTGTTTCTTCTCACCAGGGACAGAGCAGCGGATCTTTCGTGGGTGCTGAGGTGTCGCAGTTTGCATGCTTCATGTGTGCTTGCTGCTGGCTTTCTGCATTCATACAACGGTAACGGTTCGCGCGCGGACAGGGGTTTTCTGTGGGGGCTAGCCCCTTCCCCCTTTGCAAAGCCGCTGAAAGGATTCGTCGTAAGGACAATGCTGAAACAAGGAATGTCCGGCGTGGGTTTCGAATGGGTTCGCAGGATTTGCACAGGTTCGCATGGCGGGATGTCCATGGGTGGTGATGCACACCATAGGTTGCCGCGGGCAGTTCCAGTTCCGGCCGGTGCATCCCCCTTTTCCATTTGCAAGCACAGTGCTCGAACTACGGATTGTGGGGGTTGCTGGGTGGGCAGCCTCTTCTAAGAAGAGGCAGGCATTCGTGCTGGTTCGCTTCATTCGAGGCCTGGTGAGGTCCGAAAAAGAACCGTCATTCCCCATTATAAACCCCCCTCAACTATGAAACCCTGCCGGGAACGGCCCTCTGCTGGTGCCTGCAAAAGCCAGAAACACAAGTGCGAATTTTAGAGCCGAGCCCTTTGATTCGAAAAGCTTTGGATTCAACACAATTTTCATATCAAAACTCTACTTTGCCTTGGGTCGCTATTTCGTCAGGCAAGCAAACCCCTATATCAACCCTCTCCACCAGTATCCACTACATCTCTATATTTTCGTAAGATAACCTCTGCTTGCCAACACTTTTTCTGAAACGCAATGATCCAATGATGCGCTTTCAAGAGAACTCTGTGCGTTTAAGCAAGCTTGCACGGCTCACAGGCAGGGGTGGCGCGCAGCCCGTACCCACGCTGGAGCCTTCATGGCTTAGCTTGCGGGTATATGGTTTAGGACGGAACCCCTTCATCAGTCGTCAGACCTCGGCCTTGTCCAGTTAGCCGGGCTGCGGGGGCAGGTCGGCCGGGTCGGGGAAGGGACTTCCGAGGTCAAACAAAAGATAAAAGAGGGTGACCCACGAGATCGGGATCGCGATACGGGTAAATCTAGGGGGTTTGAGGGAAGACATAAGGGGTCAGAAAAAGACATAGGGGGTTGGAATGCAGATCGGAAGCAAACTGGGGCCGGCAGGGGGAGGGGGCGGGGCTGCCCCGGGGTTGGGGGTCAAAAAAAAGATGCAGGGGGTCAGAAAAAAGAGGTCCCCGATGCTCCTCACCCCATATCCGTAATCGAAGGGCATTAATGAGTAGAATAGGATTTGGGGCGTACTTTACTGCAGTTATACGGGGACTGTCGGATAGTACAGTACATTAGTCATGCTTCACTCCCCGATAGAAAACACTGAACCCTAAACCCTAAAGCCTGAACCCTAAACCCTAACCCCGAACCCTACACCAAGCCGCTATGCGCCTCCATTTTCATCGGAGAGCTGCGCCACATGCGACCAGCCTTTTCATCCGCAGTCCGCAGTTAAGGATCTCGCAGCAAGCCCAGTCAGCGTAGCAACCATAGTAACAATCAATAGCACAACGGGCAATAACTATCAAAATACTGGTCATCAGAGTAAGGAGTCTCAACTAACTAAAGGCATGCAGAGTTCGTGTGTGTCAGCTGGGACTCCATCACCCTCACCCTTAACGAACCCTTAAATCCCAAAAAGCCCTATGCAAGCCTAGTGTCAGTCTTTCGAAGACTGAAAAAAGGTGATCGGGGCCCAAGCGGTCAAGTTGCGGGCTGTCTCTTCGGGTTCAGATTTTGATTTGGGGGTTTACGGTTTAGCGTATATCCCCTTTCCCTACATGGGGATTTTGGATGTTAGACGGTTCTTATAATGCTTTGCTTTTGGGGTTCTGTACGGTTTGCCGGGGATGTGGGGTTTGGCATTTAGGGTTTTGGGTGTAGTAATGGTTGAGGGGGCTTTGGCCTTCCTTCGCGTAAGGCTGGTAAACCCTTGCGCCTTAACATAGGGACCTCAATAGTTAGAATAAGGTCTTGGGGCCCATTATACTATAACATACTATAACTACTATATCCCCCAAATAGTATAGGACATTACTAAGTCCCCTATATTACCTTGCCCTGTGGAGTTTGGAACCCAATGGCCCAGATTTGGTTGGCCCAAGCGCATTTATCGAGTTGAGAACCGTGAAATGATGACTGGTCTGTCAGAATGCCAGTGAGGAGATACATGTGTTGCTGGGATTGAGTTGTTAACGCCCCCAAAACCCCCGCAGAGTCCCTCTATCAGTAAACTGCAAGCATACCCCCAGACCCTATTCTGAACCCTAAACCCTAGTCTAGCCATAATGGCTAGACTAGGGTTTAGGGTTGAAGCATCTGGCAAGAAAAAAACAATCTGGAAAACCACAAACCTCCGAGCACGACGGACCGAATCCCTGCAAAGCTTTCAAGTCGTACTATCGAGGCTGGAATAGCCAGGAGTATGTTTTGCTAGAGATTAGGATGTATTGCGTCAGTTACTATATAGTCTTGTCGCCAGAAAAGGCACAAAGCCCTCGAACTCAAATCCTCTGAAACCTTAAACCCAAGCTCAAGCAAAAACCCTAAACCCTAAACTCTGAACCGACATCGCAAACCCTTAACTTTCCCTAAACCCTAAACCCTAAATCCTAAACTCCTAAACCCTAAACCGTCACCACGCGGCGTAACGCAGGGAGCTCTGAAGCGATATACTCCGCAGAAGTTCCGTATCTACGCCCAGGAAGTCCCCGGTAAAGATCCTGGGGCTGAAACCCCCGACCCTTAAAGATCTCGTCTAGGGGACCCGTGTAAACCCTAACCCCTAATGTAGGGGCCTGAATAGTTAGAATAGGATTTTGGGGCTTATTAAAACTACGATAGAAATAATAAGGAAGACCACAATAGTATTGGCAATTATTTAGGTCCCTATAGTACCCTTAAAGATCCCGTCTAGTCTAGGGGAACCCTAAACCCAAACCCCGACCTTAAACCCCAAAGAACCTACCTGCTTACGGACGTATGTAAAAGACATCACAAAAGGTAGGGTTTTTCAGGGTCCGGAGGGCCGGTCGGCCTTTTGACTGTAGATTTGTGAGCTTCAAGGGGTTTTCTTGACGTGGCAGGGCTTGGTCTTGCGATGGAAGATTTTAGGCAGGGGTGGAGGTTCTTCGGCTTCTTCGGGTTTCAGAGCTATGACGAGCGCTGGGCTTTGGGGGGCTGTTGGGTTTCAGGGGTTTGGGGATTTCAGCGAGCTTCACTTTCATCGGGGCCTTCGGGAATGCTTGCTGCTTTTGTCCGGGGGTTCTTGGTGGTCCAGGATTCAGGGCTTGTTTAGGGTCCTTTTTCGGTCTTGGCTTGAAGGTTTAAGATCCATACGAGAGAGCGGTCGCAACGGGAGGCGTCGAGACGTGGGGCAGAACACAGGACAACCAAATCGCTACTTACTAGCCACACACAGTATAAGGGCATACCAATACCTAAACCCTAAAAACCCGAAATCCTAAACCCTAAACCCTCATACACACCCCCCAGCATGTCGGGGAAGCTCAGGACCTCAAGCCTGTGCTAATTCTGCGTTGTGCAATTCCACGTTTAGGGTCTGGGTTTAGGGTTTAGGGTTTCAGGTTTAGGGTAAGGGTTCAGAGTTCGCGGTCTGGCTCTTAGTGTACAAGCAGGGTTCTAGATGGGTTCCTCACGGTTCTCATACGGCTATAGAGGGAGTTACAGGTTCAGGGAGCTATAAGCAACTTAATCGGGAACATAAGACATAACTCTAGAAAACCTTGCGTGGGAGGTATGTAAGCCATGTACAACCGCTTGGAAGCTCCTGAGCAAGGTCTGAGTTCAGGGTTTAGGATGCTGTAGGGGTTTGAGGTTTAGGGTTCAGGATGTGTTAGGGATGTAGGGGTGTAGGGTTTCGCAGAAGTCCGAGACGCTTCTCGCGTCCCACCTGGCTTCCTTCACTGACACTTTGTTCCTCGCTGTTCGCCATGCTCCTGCTTGAGAGAGTCTTGGGGCCTGAGAGACTCCATCAGGGTACTCTAGGGGCCTTCATAATTAGTAATAATTAGAATAAGATTTTGGGGTATACTCTGCTAAAATTTTAATAGGGGTACCCTTTCTCCAACATGTTCTGTCATCTGTAGATATTTATCGTAACAGTAAGAAGGGAGGGTGTCTTAAACTGCCTAAAGCAAATCCACTCGATTTAGGGTTTAGGTTCCCTTAATAGTTTGCATGTAGAACACTAATTAAGCTCACACAAGCTAGGCAAAAGAGCATTGAGATCCCACAGACCCATGGGAGATGTGTCCAGAAGCATGCACAGAAGACAAAGCCTGGGGGCCCGAAACCCAAAAAATGCACACCCCTAAACTCCAAACTCAAAATTTGGATCCCCTAGCAACCCAGAAAGCTGAGAAAACACCTCAACACACCCCGACCGCCATGAAGCTTATGCACGGTACGGCTTGCGGCTTGTGGAGTGCCATAACGACGCAACGTACGCCCTGAGTATTCAACCCCGTCCTTTCTTGCGGGCTTTAACATGATCATGAGGATCTCTTTTGTGAGATGTCTGGAATTATTACGCAGGAGTGTACATGAAGCTGACCTTCTCATCTTCAAGCAAACTCAACCCAAAACTCCAAACAGCAACGCGGGATCACCAGAGAGTCACAGGCCTAAGGAACCCCGATACCGAGCCTAAGCAGTCTGATCCTGGTTTCACGGAACGCCACATACGGCACCGCTAGCCGCTAGTTTGAAAGAACCTGCAGATGCACCCCTGAACTCTAATTTCTATAGACCCTAAACCCTATACCCCGGATTCGTTGAAGTGGATTTTGTCGAAAACCTTGCGTCTTACATCCCCGTCATTGATTGCACGTACCCATGACAACACGACAGCGCCCGAAACGATTCTGTGGTGCCCGAAATCGGTAGAGGAGGTATCAGAGTAGAGGTTTGAACACGGTTAACGCTGACGTAAGATGTCTGATGAGTCTTTTGGCGAGCACACAAAACTGAACTGTTTAGGCTGTTGAAGCCTAATCTTGAAACCTTACACCCCAAACCCTAAACCAACCCTAAACTCTACTCTACACTTCGAACCCCTGCATCTCTCCTGGGTCCACTGCCGGGCCCGCCCGAAGATGAGTTATCCTGCTCAAGCTTTGGGTTTAGGGTTTAGGGTTTGGGGATGTTTCGAGGTTTAGAGTTTAAGAACTTAGGGTTTAGGGTTTAGGGTTCTTGGTGCTTCAGACAAAAACTTGAGCAACAATCTTCACAGAGATTGCCTGACAACGGGCCAGAATAGTTCCATCCGATATGACCTTGACAGATCAAATCTTCAGGCCTCCTCATTACCCATCAAAAAATGTATTTTCGACCCAAAAGCCCAAAACCCTACTGTTACAGAAGACGTGTATAGAACCGTTGCTTCTATTCTTGTCATAGGACTGTTTGAAGAGCCTTTGTAATTCATACATTCCCGACACCCGCCAACCCTCACACCCCAAATCCCAAACGTACCCCTAGGCACCAAAACCATAAAGCCCGAAGAACCCCCGTATTGAGGTAATATCGCCTAGATACAGACAAAGGAAGCCCGAACTAAACCCTTAAGGCCCCTGTATAGGGAACCCTGTAGTGCCCTGAAAAGGAACCCTCTAGTGCCTCATAGTACACTTAAAGGCAAGCCTCTAGTACCTTATGGTACCCTTCAAGGGAAGCCTCTAGGTAGTTATAAGTGGGGTTATAAGTCCCGTAGTATGGCTTCTAAGCATAGTTACCCTACTTATAACACTACGTCTACCTACCCATGAACCTCCAAGTAGTACCTGTATAGGCACCTTACAGTACCCTTACAGGGAAGCCTCCAAGACCTTTCTAGGCAGCGTTTCTCTTCCTGCCTGGTCCCTCGGCACGCTTGCAGAGCTTGTGGAGGAAGCCCAGCCTTGCACCGCCTTCCTCAGTTTCATAAGGACCCTTAGAGGGGTAGGGGTGTAGGGTTTAGGGTTCAGGGTTTGGGGAAGGGGGTAGGGGGCCTTAATATCCAGAACAAGGACTTAATAAGGACAAGGGTCCCTATGATCAGTCAGGAACAGGCAGAGTGTAGGGGTTTAGGACGGTTTAAGGCTTAGCGGTGTTAGGGGTTTATGGCCTTCCTCAGTGACGAACAAGCAGACCCCAGGGGTTTAGGGCTTGGGGGTTTGGAGCCAGTGTTCTCCATTATGCCATTTCCTGACTTCCCACAGAGAGTATACATAATCTCTGAGACTGAAGCCCGAAACCATACAACACAACAACTAACATAAATGTCTCGTGGCTGGCCGTATATTCACATGTGAGACTATAGCAACAGAGCACCTCTAACAAAGTCGCTAATCTCCGGCTCTTAACCCTGCACCTGAAAATCCCTACTCTCCAATTCCTACACCCCAAGGCATCGCGCGCTAAGCCGGCCACCAATTTTGCCAGATTGTGACGGTGATGGCCTTTGGCTGTGAAGCGTCGCCCCGGTAAGTTACGGTTCTGTTCTAGGTTGAGCTGGGTTTAAGGTTTAGGGCTCTGTTTTAGGTTAAGCTGATTCTTGTGAAGGAGGGTTTGGGGTTTAGGGTCCAGTGAACGTACTACCTTTCTGTAAGTTAACCTGTTTTGTGGCGAATATGCCGTAGAAAACAGACTAAGCTAACAACTAGCTTAGGTTTAAGCTAAGACCCTGAAACCTCAAGGTCCAGTTATGGTCCCCTGCAGGACCGTTTCTAATTCCAGACCACCCCTTGAACCCAACACCTTAAACCCTAAAACCAAAACACGATACTATAGGGGCCGCAACAATTACCCATACTATTATTGTGGGGTTCCTTACTATAGCTATGGTATGACATATCTCACAACGCTAGTCTAATCATTAAGGCCTCTAAAGAATTAGCTGGCGCAGGGGAGCCTCAGCAGCTTCCCTCGTTGGACTCGTTGGACTCTGCTGCTTCGGCGTCGGCACGCTGGCTGTAGGGCTTGCCTCGGTGTTATGCATATGGGCGGTTGTCAAAATTAGGGTCCCTTTTTGAGTCCGTATTCTAATACGGCACCTGTTGTTTAGAATGCTCAAAAAGGGACCCTAATTTTGACAACTACCCATATAAGAATTAAAATTGGGTGTGAGGAGGCAGATGGTACTTGCGACCGCATTGTCGAAAGTAGGGGACAATAATCTAGTACCCTAACAAGGACCCCAAAATAAGGTACCCCTGATTTTCCAAAACCCCATATAAGAGTCGGGTCTACAGCATGGTTGTAGGAGGCTGCGGCTTAAGCCTCTGGCCCAGGTCGTTTTATCGAGCTTAGGAAAATTACAAGGTTTGGTAACGGTTGGATAATGAGGGCTTTGTAAGAGCATTTAGGGTTCACGAGTGTAAGTATGATTCGTTTTTACGAATTTACCACAGACGATTACATTAGTATTCTTATTCCGGTTCAATATGTTAAGAAAGAATGAAAATGGCATTTGGTCCTATGGAAGATAGGGTTTAGTGCTTTGGGGCTTTACGGTTCAAGTTTCAGGGTTGCTTAGTCAGGGTCATGTCGAGCGAAAGTTTCGTTTCAGTGGTTTGGTGCGCGTAGGGGTCGTAGCGTTCATGCTAAGACGACCCTAGGCCGTAGACGAATCCTAAGACCCCACATTACCCTGTCCCATATCTTCCATCAGTCCGCCCACCCTACAGCCCCGAAAAGATGCATTCAGAGCATGGCATTCGGACCTGTTGCCCGAGGCCCTGCTGGTTGGGTATGGATCCAGTGCATTGCAAGAGATGCTCCTCTGAAATCATCGAAATGCACATCCCAACTGTCGCGCGACAATCTGCCGTATAGCCTAAACCCAAAACCCTAAACCTCGCAGGTATTGAAGCCCTCCAAGAACCACATATTGGAACCGCAGAAAACTCTCATAGCCCTTGTGAACACCATATGGCTCACTGAAACTCCACCTAACACGTTAAAGCCCTCAAGCCAAAACCCGAAACTGCCACAACTGCCCAACGCACCAGAAGCCAAAACTCTGAAACGTCCAAAGCCCTAAAACCATAAACGATGTCGAAACCCCGAGCCCGAACACCTAGAATCACAAACCCCGAAACCCTAAACCTTTCAGCACAGTAATCTTGCAGAATACTGAAAGGAAGCCCTACAACCCTGAAGCCCTGAAACGCATGAAAACCCCAAGCCCCAAAACCCCTTAAGTGCGCCCATAAAGGCGGCCCTTAAAGGAACCCCGTAGCCGGGCCACTGGTGCACTATCCTGGCGAGCCCGTTCCTGCCAAGCGAAAACAGTCGGCTAAGGATTTGGGGTTTAGGGTTCAAAGGGTTTAGGGTTAGAAGGGTGTAGGGCTCAAAGGGTTTAGGGTTTAGGGCTCAAAGGGTTCAGGCTGAAAGGGTTTTGGGTTTACGGCTAACAGGGCCTTTGACGATTGTACTGTTTCTTATCTCCTCTGGCTTTTGTCGCCTGAAAGTTGCTGCTGTTTAGGCTTTTGGTTTAGAGTTTAAGGTTCTACTTGCGAACATCTCTATTTTTGTGGGGGTCTGGGTTCAGGGTTCGATACTCCTGGTTAACGACGAAAGGGCCCGCGTTTACAGAAAATGCCTTGGATAGGGTTCAGTGATACGCTTCCGCATGTGGTTAATCAAAAGAATCTCGTTCAGGGTCCAAGACCAGTTTAGGGCCTAATGCAGATCTCTGTTTAACGCCACACCCCTGACGACCGGACCTCGCCATATGATAAGGATTCAGTGCGTTCGAAGTACCAGTCACTATCAGCGATCCAGTTCTGCTCTTCTCGTTGGCAAGAAAATACGGTAGTTCTTAAACAATACCTGTCCCGAAATTTCACGCAAAGTAAATTCCTCTGTTGGTCAGGATCGATCACTAAGAAAGCGTATCCCGCATGATTCTTCGACTTTCAAGGAAGTTCCTACAACATCCAAACAAGAGTTGCCTCGAGCTTAACGTTTAATCAAGTTTAATCAGGCAGCCCGGCAGCCATTGTATTTTGGAAACCCCCAGAAAGCTGGAAGAAGCACGGATGCAAGAGATCAGTGGGGAGGGGGCAGGGATGACCGACAAGTTACCGAGTACAGCATTTAAAAGTGGGGGCCCTGAAGATCAACACCGCAGCCACGACTTCGCAATCCTACAGCTGCGATACCCTCTGCCTCAACGACCCATACCCCACAGCCCAATCAACATCGACAAGGTACCCAAAAGCTGGCCATCGACCGGTCCTCAGCAAATCTTTTTGCGGGAGTGCTGCTTGCACACAGGGTTTCAATAGCAGCGACAGGGTAGTCAAATCAACACCATCACGACAGGCAGAACCATGGCCATCACTGTGAACATGCTTTACAATGCTCATCGCTGCTGCCTTCATGTTCGTCGTCGTCGCTGCCATCGCACCCTGCATCCTTGATGCACCGTGCACAGTGGGAGGTCGTCAGCATTGTCCTCCACCTCGTCCTCCCAACATCAAACCACCATCATCATCATAAAGCACTGTTTCGTTATGCATCATCACATTCATTGCAGCGGCAGTTAGCACCTTGTTGTCACGCAGATTTACATACATATGTACACGTCTTCGCGCACACCAGGGTAAAGCTCCAGCAAAGCCATGCAACGACCGAAAGCGCGGCCAGGACAAAATCAAACCCAATAAAGAAGCAGTCTTACTTTTTAGGGCTTTCGATTTAGGATCTTGGGGGACAGTTTTCGTGGGTTTAGGGTTTTCATGGTTTAGAGACGAGAATTTGGGATTTAGGGATACTATTCTTGAGGGTTGCTGGTTACAGTTACATTAAAACTATGTACACCGAAACCCTATTCTATAGCTGCTTCCGAAGAATCCAGCACCAAGGCGTGGGTACTCAGGCTTAGGGTACTAACAACCACCGGTGGCTCCAATTTCTGAGATACTATTCTGTGGGTCATACCTTCCGGTGTTGCAGATCAGAACGGCCGAACCTCAGCAGCGAAATTTCAGTACTTAGACGAGTATACAGTAAACTATATTGAGCTACTTGGACCCGGGGAATCTTCTAAATCCAGGGCCAGGGCCAAGAGTTTAGCGTTTCGGGACAAGGAGCAGATCGAGTTTTCTCCACAGACGTGTAGTTCGTCGCCGACTTTGGCATACTCACATGAACGTCCTGAAAAGGTGGTCCGGAGTTCGGGTTTATAGGATTCCGTGTGAGGGTCTCACAGGAAGGTTCCGACTATCCTTCCAAAGTCGTGAGACGGCCATGGCAGGACTAAGACTCCGTTCATGTTTGAAGAAGACGTCGAGATTAGAAACAGTATGCTTCCGAATCCAAGAGAAAGCTAGCACCCTGAGCGAAGCGTGTGAGCAGCAACAAGCTTACTCAACATGCCGGACTTCAAGTCAGAGTGCCATGATTCCTGAATTCTCGGGTGATTGCGGAGGGGTTTTTTTCCCATAGATATTGCCATTGCGCGTCGGATCCAAAGACACTGATGGCAAAATGTGTTGCGTCTCTATTAAACGAGGGACTTTAACTTTTGATGATCGATTCCCCATCTAAGTTACCCAAACCCTAAACCCTAACTAGCAGACCGTTTACGGGCGTAGGCTTGGCTCTTGAACGAAACATGCAAAGTGTCGGCGGGGGAGCGGACACCAAAGGACACCATCCAAGAAAGTGTGCTTCAACCAGGGAGAGCTGCCCGACAAGGAATAGAGGAGCTAAGATACAGCTCTACATAATCCCTAAGAGGGATCCCTTCTTCTTCGAAAATTGCAAATGGACTAGAGGTTGCGGCTGCGATGGTTTGCAGAGAAGCTTGGACCTGCAGTTGCCTCTTCCTAGTTACAGACTTTCCGGATCCAACGGTTAAACTTGGTAAGTATGGCAGAAAAAATTTAAAGTGTATGCATACGTGTGTGCGTATATATATATATATATAAATATATATATATATATATATATATATATATATTCACACACGCACATACCCTGAGGGCATTAGGATATACAGAAACAACCCACCATACAGCCAACACTATATGACCTCAGTGCAGGCCGCAGTCTATACCCTCAAAACCATGAGCCCTGAAGCTTTGGCAATATGGTAGTCTACAAGCCTCAAGCCCAAATAACATCACCCAGGCCTGTACATTCAACCCTAACCTAACTATTGGGTCCTTCTTGTCCACTGGCATATCGGGTTCCACATCGTCCCAATCGTCTTCAATGCGTCTCATGTCCTTCGATCTGACTTAAGATGGAAAACCGGGTTGAGGATTTAGGTTTTGAGGTTTAGGGATTTAGGAAACCGGCGCATTTTTAGTCGCGGTTGCTTTCGGGAAACCAGATAATACAGGGGCCGAAAAATGTACCTATACTATTTTGGGGGGTCCCTCATTATACTTGTAGTATAATGGGCCCCAAAACCCTATTCTAGTTATTAAGGCCCCTATAGTAGAGACACCGGCATAATTTTCGTGGCGGTTGCTTTCGGGAAACCGGAAATCAACAATCGAAGCCCTAAGCCTATCCTTCCAAGGACCTCATAGTTAGGAGGGCCCTACACCCCGTAGGGACCCCATAATGAGGTCCCTGGAGGCATAGGGTCAATCATTACTCCAGATCCGAGAAGCTGTGATCTCCCCCATGGCTCTCACAGGAAAGTTCCACAGACAGTGTGGATCTCAGGTTCTGGGTTTAAGAGGTTTCAGGGCTTGTATGAGGGTTCTGGTTTCCTTCCGTGTTGAGCATTCGGGCTGAGGGTTCTCGTTAGCGTGGCGAAAAGTTTCGGACTTCGGGGCTGTAGGGTTGTCCCTTAGGGAGTAGCGCTCTGAGTCTTTGAGCTCTATAAACTCGCAAGCCAACACGCCAGACACCCATTGAGCCCCAAGGCGTACACCCGAAAGCCTAAACTCACCACCCTTAGGCCCTAAATCCCGAAGATCAGGTTCCGACTGGCACAGTCGGAGGCCCTGTGCTGTCCCCTCAGCAGCTCCCTCCGGGAGCGCTAGGAGAGGCAGCGGCCTACTTCGGACCCTTCAAGAGCAAAGAGCAGCGGACATTCAGGGCTCCGATGGTTTAAGGTTAGAGGGTTTAGGAAGTTTCGGGGTTGAATTAGGTTTCAGGAATCAGGGCTGAGGGCCTGGGATATTGAAGCGCGAGGCCTTTGTCAGGGCTATGGGGTTTATCAAGATGAAGGGCGGTAGGGGAGCACGTGCGGCTTTGAGAGTGGGGTTTCCTTTCGTAAATCCTGCGAGTACCCTTCTAAAGCCCTTACAAGACTCGTAGAGAACCCTGTGGACCCCTAGGGGTGCCCCTCTAGAAACCAATACGGCGCCGAAGTTGGAGACCTCCTGCTATGCTGACCAAGTCTAGCTTGAAATGCACATGAAAAGATTTAGGCCTACTGTAACCCTATGCCTCCAGGGACCTTATGGGGTCCTTAAGGGGTCTAGGGCCCTAGCTATGAGGTCCTTGGAAGGATAGGGTAAGGGCTTGGGGTCTAATATGAAGAGCAGCTTTTTGTGCACCTTTAGCAGGTTCTGCGTACTGGCAGTCTATAAGGAGTCTCAGAAAACTGACCCGGAGGACCCAGAGACAAGGTTTCTGATCCCCAGTAGTATACTCTGGACAACTCCAAAACCCCACAGTACAATGTAAGCTATATACATACATCTACATCTGCAAACCCGTACAAAGTACTGATAAATATCTATAGTGACGCCTGAGCAAACTGCCTCTGTGAAGGGTTCGATAGTTCCAGCTTAAGGTTTAGCAGTTACTGTGGCTATTCAGAAAGAAGTAATCGGCGGGGTGTCCGATCAACAAGCTCGTCTAAGTTTAACCCTATCCCTCCAAGGACCTCATAGTTAGGGCCCTAGACCCCTTAAGCCCTTAAGGACCCCATAATAAGGTCCTGGAGGCATAGGGTAAGGTCTAAGCGAAAACTTTGCAGTTCTGGGTGGGGGTTTAGAGCTTCAGGCTTTAGGTTGGATGCAGGGCTGGTGTCTGGCGCTTTTTCTCGCTAATCACATCGCATCTGCCTTGGCCCAGAGAACACGGCCTCCTCCCAAACCCACCAGCCCAGTTGTTTCATTCTGAACCCTTAATGCTCAGACACTGACACCCAATGGCTTTCGATGCATTCCACAAACTAAGGCTTGTTGGGTTCCCTGGGGTGACATCGCGCCACTTTGGACGTGCGGCGGTCAACGACCTAAGATAGGTACTGAGGGCTTCCGAATCCAAGGATTTTGGGGGCTTCGAGTTCAAACTTCACTTTCAATTATCGCGACAGCCAGACGGAATTAGGGAGTAAGGCCGCAAATCATGGCCTTATTCAGTCTCGTAATCCTTTTAAGTATCTTCGGACCTGCAGCCCAAAGCCCTGAAGCCTCAAACCTAACCTCCTGAGTCTGAAACCATTGACCCAAACACCTACAATCCGAAATGTATGCTGTTGTGTTTACAACAGCACCTGTGGAGTATACAACACAGTACTGCGGCTTTGCATGCACACAGTGGTGGACGACTGAAGCACTGCTGCGGTATGCTTAAGTTCGGCTTCCTTGCAGAGATGTTGAGAAGGCTGCTTCACCATGACCAGTCCCTGAACCTCAGACTCAGACCCACAAAAAAAAGGCTTCGGCAAATGTCCGATGCCTAAATCCTAAACCCTAAACCTCAA